>QNTS01001947.1:3432-13665 GCA_003317085.1 Hucho hucho
ATCTGTAGAGGGAGCTGAAGGTTCGAGTTGCCAAACGGCAGCCTTGAAACCTTAATGACTTGGAGAAGATCTGCAAAGAGGAGTGGGACAAAATCCCTCCTGAGATGTGTGCAAACCTGGTGGCCAACTACAAGAAACGTCTGACCTCTGTGATTGCCAACAAGGGTTTTGCCACCAAGTACTAAGTCATGTTTTGCAGAGGGGTCAAATACTTATTTCCCTCATTAAAATGCAAATCAATTCATAACATTTTTCACGTGTTTTTCTGGATTTTTTGTTGTTATTCTGTCTCTCACTGTTCAAATAAACCTACCATTAAAATTATAGACTGATCATTTCTTTGTCAGTGGGCAAACGTACAAAATCAGCAGGGGATCAAATACTTTTTTCCCTCACTGTAACTAGCTACAAGCTAGTAGTCAGTTAGCTACTGCTAGCGGTCCTCACCATTAACTCGGACATCAGCCAGCCTCAACCCGGTCAATTCCTGCCAGTCTGCACAGCGCGATATCAACCCAGAGCATATTCTCTGCCACATCTCCGGATTCCTAATGCAAGCTCTTGAACCTTTACACCGGATCATCGCAGCTAGCTAGCTGCTATCCGAGTGGCTACTCCTGGCTAACATCTCTGTCCCGAAGCAAGCACCAGTTAGCCTGGAGCTAGCCTGGAGCTAGGCCCGGCTAGCCAAAGAGGTCTACCAGCCAATTCTTGGGCTACAATACCTACTTTGCCAATTGGCCTGGACTCTTTACTGCCGACACGGAGCCCTGCCAATCCATCACGACTGGTCTGCCGATGTAACCGTCCGAGGTGGTTTCAACAGGCTATTCCATTGCGACGTTGCCACATGCCCATCTGCATCCACTGATTTGATTTGATTTGCTAGCCCTGGCCCGCTAGCTGTCTGAATTGCTGTGTCTCCTGCTTGCCTAGTGTAGCAGCGACTACGGAATTTGGCTCCCTGACTCATCTAGTGCTACTCTTTTTGGACCCTATGACAACTCGGCTGCACATGCCTCTCCCTGTCAATATGCCTTGTCTATTGCTGTTTTGGATAGTGATTATTGTCTTATTTCACTGTAGAGCCCCTAGCCGTGTTCAATATGCCTTAGATAGCCCTTTTGTTCCACCCCCCACACATGCGCTGACCTCGCCTGGCTTAACTGGTGCCTCTAGAGACAAACCTCTCTCATCGCCACTCAATGCCTAGGTTTACCTCCACTGTACTCACATCCTACTACACCCTTGTCTGTACACTATGTCTTGAATCTATTCTTCCGCGCCCAGAAATCTGCTCCTTTTACTCTCTGTTCCAAACGCACTAGACGACCAGTTCTTATAGCCTTTAGCCGTACCCTTATCCTACTCCTCCTCTGTTCCTCTGGTGATGTAGAGGTTAACCCAGGTCCTGCAGCCCCCAGCACCACTCCCATTCCCCAGGCACTCTCATTTGTTGACTGCTGTAACTGTAAAAACCTTGGTTTCATGCATGTAAACGTCTTAGGGAGCGGCTCCCGAGGTGACGGTTTTGGAGAGTCTGGCGTGCCCAAAGTAAAATGCCTCCCATTCAGGCCCAGAAAATAGGATATGCACATAATTAGTACTATTGGATAGGAAACACTCTGAAGTTTCTAAGAGTGTTAAAATATTGTCTGTGAGTATAACAGAACGGATATAGCAGGCGAAAACCCGAGGAATTTCTGTCCTGGAAAAAGTGTTTTTGACACATTGCCTCATTTTGAACCCCTCCCTTTTGAAAATGACCTTATATGGGAGTAAGATTGCAGTACCTATTGCTTCCACTGCATGTCAACAGTCTCTAGACAGTGTTTGATGATGTTTAGTTGCTCTGGATGGTAATAGAAGAAGAATTTCGAAGTGGTCATCGGATGTAAACAGAAGAGGATGCGCGTTCACGGGCTTGCGCACGCTGTGGTTTTTTCCTTTCCTATTGCCCAGTTTATAATCCGGTTGAAATATTATACTAAATATACATAAAAGTGTTCCTAAGGATACATTATCAATGATGTTTGATTGTTCTTGGACAAGTGTATAGGTATAGGTTGAACGCATTCTCTTCACGGTTCAATGGGCGAGTAGATGCTGTATTTTATGAACATAATGCGCCAACCAAACTGAGATTTATGGATATAATAAATGACTTTTTCTAACAAAAGAACCATGGATTGTCTTCGTTGGACACTTGGGAAGCCCTCAGCAGAAGTTCTTCAAAAGGTAAGGGATTTTATATTAGCAATTTTATGCGTTTTTTGAGACCCGCGTTGGGTTATGAATTTATGCTAATGGATAAATATTGTAATAGTTAACACACCTCCAAACGAGCTTCAATGCCATACAACACTCCTTCCGTGGCCTCCAACTGCTTTTAAATGCTAGTAAAACTAAATTCATGCTCTTCAACCGATCTATAAGTATTTGCCTGGTAAAGCCCCACCTTATCTCAGCTCACTGGTCACCATAGCAACACCCTCCCGTAGCACACGCTCCAGCAGGTATATTTCACTGGTCATCCCCAAAGCCAACACTTCCTTTGGCCGCCTTTCCTTCCAGTTCTCTGCTGCCAATGACTGGAACTAATTGCAAAAATCACTAAAGCTGGAGTCTTATATCTCCCTTTAAGCATCAGCTGTCAGAGCAGCCTACCTGGTTAAATAAAGGTGAAATAAAATAAATAAATAAAAATGTACTTTCATGTGTTCTTCTTATTTTTATTTCTTGTGTGTTTTTGTTTTACCTTATGCTATTTTTAGTATTACATTGTTATTGATTACTGCATTGTCGGGCTTAGATCTTGCAAGAAAGGAATTTCATTGTAATTGTGCATGTGACATTAAAACTTGAAACTTAAAACTTGAATTAGAAAAAACTAAAAAGTAGATTGTTTTAGCACTACCCACAGAGTTCTTAAGCACAATGACATCATATTTGAATCCCTCTACCTTTATGCACCTTCGCCATTGAATGTCATTAACAAAACAGAAAGGTGTCATAATGTTTGTTTTTTCTCTCAAACATCCTTTCTGAATTAAAAAGTAATCCAATAATTAATCATACATTTTTTCAAAGGTATCTGTAATCTGATTACAATATTTTCCCTGGTACTCTTACATGTTTACAGTTACAGTTTTTTGTAATCAGAATAATGTTACTGTTACATGTAATCAGTTACTCCCCAACCTTGGTAATGGACCGCTGGATTTGTTTATTGATTGCTCAACTCAACTCAGACGGAAAAAGCTGTTTGTATGAAACATGAATGGAATCCTTTACTAAACTTCTGACCGGTGAATCTTTTTCTGTGAATCAAAACTACATTTGCAGATGTCGAATCGGCGAGCTCTGAGTTTTGTCACTAATTTAGCGACTAATAAAATGTCTGTAGTTGTAAAAAAAAACATTATTGTGTTTTTAAGAGCTGCTCTGCAAGCAAGCAGCAGCTAGGCCCTTTTCTATTGAAATTACATGGCTGGATAGCTAGCTAGCTAGCCAGCATTAGAGCCTTCTGGCTAGCCTGTAGTATCTAGTGGTTCTTACGTTGTGGAAGAGAGCAATAGGTCGGGCTCCTGACCAATTATGCAATTTTGTGTGGTTTCCTTTGACCGAAAAGAGCTTCTGGACTTCTACTTCAACGACTCGGCTGTGCAGGACATACTGTTCACCTTAATCCCCGACACTCGGAAGAGGAAAAGACAACGGCCAAGCGTCAATACAGGACTAAGATGGAATCCCACTACACCAGTTCTGACGCTCGTCGGGTGTGGCAGGGCTCACAAACCATCACGGATTACAAAGAGAAACCCAGCTACAAGATGCCAAGTGACACGAGCCTAGCAGATGAGTTAAATGCCTTCTATGCACACTTCGAGGAAAGCGACACTGAACCATGAGTGAGAGTGACTGTGTGATCACTCGCTCTCTGTAGTCGATGTGAGTAAGACCTTTAACTTGTTAGGGATCGGCTCATGAGGTGACCGTTTTGGAGAGCCTGGCGTGCCCAAAGTAAAATGCCTCCCATTCAGGCCCAGAAAATAGGATATGCACATATTTGGTACCATGCTATTTTATGTACTGAAAAAGATTGTTTTCTTGGTACCTAACAGAAGCAACCTGTGAATCCTTCTGGAGTCGTCTTCAAGAAGTTGTCCATTAACTAAACAAAAACGACACTTTACACAACACACACGGTGCGACCGATTACTTAAGTACCGATACCCTTTTCATACACTCCACGATGGGAGTTTGTTAGTTTACAACACGAAACGCAGTAAAGCCTTTTTGAAATCTGACAACGCTGTGATATTGCCAAGAAACAGAGCTTTTGATGAGTATGGAACACTTGTATATTGGTGGATGTTTAATAATTCAACTTTTGGATTTTGAATTTGGCGCCTCACATTTCACCGGGTGTTCTGATAAGTGTTCTGATTCTTTTTAGATGCTTTTGGAGCATAGAAGAAGACGAATAAGGAAGTGGCCACACAGATGTCAATAGAAGTAAACGCGCGTTCACAGCTGGCGCGCTCTGTGTTTTTTTCCTTTCTTATCGCCCAGTTTATATTCCGGTTGAAATATTATACTATTTATACATAAGTGTTGCTAGGATACATTTAAAATTACGTTTGATTGTTCTTGGACAAGTTTATAGGTATAAGTTGAACGAGTTCTCTTCACGTTTCAATGGAGGAGTCGACGCTCTATTGTCTCATTATAACGCGCCAACCAAATGGAGATTTATAGATATAATACATTACTTTTTCTAACAAAAGAACCATGGATTGTCTTCGTTGGACACTTGGGAAGCCCTCAGCAGAAGTTCTTCAAAAGGTAATTGATTTGTTTTCGCTGTGAAATGTGTTATGTGGGGTGCTATCCTCAAACAATCAAATGTGGTGCTTTCGCCGTAAAGCCTTTTTGAAATCTGACAACGCTGTGATATTGCCAAGAAGCAGAGCTTATGATGACTATGAAACACTTGTATATTGATGCATGTTTAATAATTCAACTTTTGGATTTTGAATTTGGCGCCTTGCATTTCACCTGGTAGTGTCGGGAGTGGAGCGCCCCACCGCTCCCTAAGAAGTTAAACAGGTTAACATTCACAAGGCCGCAGAGCCAGATGGACTACCAGGATGCATACTCAGAGCAGTCTGTAATACCCAGTCAAGCAGACCACCATAGTCTGTGTGCTTAAGAACGCCAAGGTAACCAGTCTAAATGACTATTGCCCCGTAGCACTCACATCTTTAGCCATGAAATGCTTGGCTCACATCAACACCATCATTACAGACAAGCTGGACCCACTCCAATTCGCATACCGCCCAACAGATCCACAGATTACGCAATCTCTACTGCACCACATGCCTTTCCCACTTGGACAAATGAAACACTTACGTAAAAATGCGCTCATTGACCACAGCTCAGTGTTCAACACCATAGTGCCCTCCAAGCTCATCACTAAGCTAAGGTCCCTGGACTGAACACCTCCCTCTGCAGCTGGATCCTGGACTTCCTGACGGGCTGCAACCATGTGGTAAGGGTAAGCAACAACACTTCCGCCACGCTGACCTTCAACACGGGGGCCCCTCAAGGATCCGTGCTTAGTCCCCTCCTGTACTCTCTGTTCACCCACGATGAGTGGGTGCGTACGACTCCAACACCATCATGAAGTTTGCCAACGATACGACGGTGGTAGGCCTGATCACAGACAACAATGAGATAGCTTATGGCAGTGTGGTACCAGGACAACAACCTCTCCCTCAACGTCAGGAAGACAAAGGAACTGATTGTGAACTACAGGAAACGGAGGGCTGAGCACACCCCCATCCACATCAACGGGGCTGTAGTGGAGCGGGTTGAGAGCTTCAAGTTCCTCGGTGTCCACATCACTAAAGATCTATCATGGTCCAATCACACAAAAACAGTCATGAAGAGGGCACAACAACACCTCTTCCCCCTCATGCTTACACTGAAACCCCAACACACACACACACTACATACGCCCACACACACATAACATGCACACACGTTTTTATCCTCATCATTTTATCTTTACCTCTGCATTGTTGGAAAAGGGCCTGTTAGTAAGCATTTCATTGTTAGTCTACACCTGTTGTCCAAGAAACATGCAACAAATAAAAATTGATTTGAAAATGTGATTTCGGTACTACTTTCAGTCATTTGGTTTAAAAAATAATTATTTGATCTGCTTATATTTGATGTGTAGTTGGTTGACTTTTCTAGTTAGCAAGCTGAGTTCTCTGCTCAAGTTGGCTAACGTTAGCTAGCTTGCTAATAATGTTCAGGCTAGCTCACTGTAGAATTAAGGAAAGGGAAAATTATGGGAAAGAAGATTAGATGTGCAGTTGCTTCATCTGCTTGATGCCCAGATGAGATGAGAGCTAACTGCTACAGGGATAAAAATGTGAGATCTCTGAGATTCTATCTTGATTAGCTAGCTAGATGTCAATGTCGAAACAATGCATTATATACAATATACACATTTTATTGGCTTGCTATATGAGTTGCTTTTCCTGAAAAAATATTTCTGATATAGCTAGCTAGTTGTTGTTGCTCTAGTGTCCGTGAAATGTAACAGCCACAACATCATGATCATGTAGTCATGCATCTGCAGACCAGCGAGGATGAGAAAAGCATGCTTTGGCTAGAACAACATCAACTAGCTAGCTATAATAGCAGATAGACATTTTCAGCAAAAGCATGGATAGAGCTAGATATCTGTAGTAACATTATGTTTGAAACCACCACATGCTCATTATCTGTATCTGTGTTACATTCCATATTATGCTTTAATATATTTGTACTGTATTGCTATCTGTCTCAAGTTGTACAAATCATCAGCATGAAGAATACTGAATTCTGTTGAATTGTCAAGTGGACTGAATTCTCATTCAAATAATGTTGTCTCTCTTTCAGATCTGCTAGGCACACCTATGCCTCTGCTAGCCACACAACCACTGCCTCAGATAGGTTGGGTAAGCTCCTTCTTGGCTGGTCCTGTTCAGGGGTGACATTGGATGGGGCCACACTCTCCCAATAATAGCAGCCCAGAGAATCAAAATCCACTGGTCCTGGGAATGGAGCTCTAACAGAGCTTTCTCGTGGAAAGGAGAAAGGGCATCGTCATCATAAGGCTAGGCAGCCTAGACTAAAGAGGGAACATTCATTACTCCTCAGACCAGTGTCCTCAGTTTTCAACAGCAGCTCTCTCCTAGAATAGCCTACCTCACTGTGGCTACTGGCTAGACATGCTACCGAACACCAGACCAACCAGCAATGATATTTTATTTTTTCATGCCTTATCATCTGCTGGATTTTTCCCCCTCAATCTATTTTTAAATGATGTCTGAGATATTAACTGAACCACATGAGACCAGCCCACATAACCTTTTCCTTTTCCAACCAGATCCTTTAAATGAATAACTCAGGGGCTTTTTCAAAGAATCCATGATTGCCATGGGATTCTGGGAACCAGATAATGGCAGGGATAGTCGGTGCTCTGAGGGAAAACGTGATCACACATCACACCACACGTCCTCCAATTCACACTAATATACAATAGGTGGTTTAGATTCATTATAAAGCACATGGGGCTGGAGATTTGACCATCTGTGGGTAGGAACCAGATAGACAGGTATTATGATTCAGGTAATGATAAATGCATGACAAACTGGGAACATGTTGTTTTGTATCACACCATGCCCTCACACACATCAATTGTCTATGGGACTCCACTCCATACCCGTGAATTCACAAGGTTGTACACCAATAATAGCCAACTTAATTTCTTCAGCTATGTGTTACAGTGTGTGTGCATTGTGTGATATCAGTGTATTCCAGAGGTATCATTATGCATGTCGCTAGTACGTTCGATTTTGAATAATACCTCAAGTGAAAGCAGTCCTATGTAGTTGATGTTGTATTTGCGATAATGTTGTATCTGGGCTGCTGGATGTGTAGTAAGATGTTGTGAGAAGAGGAAGATTGGCCTCAGGTGTTAAGGCTGCTTTTGACTAGGATGACCTGTGGTGTAATGTGTGAACGAGTGCACATGGAGCCCTCACAGTCACAGACACACATCACAGCTGAGAAGAGATGGCAGCCTCGCTTCACGTTCTCAGGAAACCATGCAGTATTTTGTTTTTTTATGTATTACTTCTTACATTGTTACCGCGGGAAATATTAAGTTTTATTACATACAACCGGGAGGAACTATTGGATATAAGAGCAACGTCAACTTACCAACTTTACGACCAGGAATACGACTTTCCCGAAGAGGATTCTCTGTTTGTTACCCCGACCAGGACAATAGACTGGATAGCACCCGGCGACTCAAAACAACGGCGGCGCCGGAGAAGAGGGAAACGCGCCGGTCTTTTGGTCAAGCTACGTCGACAGGCGCATCGTGCACCTCTCCCGAGTATTTTAATCGCCTCTGGACAACAAAGTAGACGAAATCAGATCGAGGGTTGCCTTTCTGAGAGACATCCGAGACTGCAACGTTCTTTGCTTCACGGAAACATGGCTCACTCAGGACACGTTATCTGAGTCGGTACAGCCACCTGGTTTCTCCACGCATCGCGCCGACAGAAACAAACATCTATCTGGTAAGAAGAAGGGTGGGGGTGTGTGTCTTATGATTAACGAGACGTGGTGTGATCATAACAACATACAGGAACTCAAGTTAATTTGAAAACAAGGCTCCCGAAATTTTACCAGCATATCGAATGTGCCACCCAGGCTGGTAAAATCCTGGATCATTGTTATTCCAACTTCCGTGATGCATACAAGGCAGTTCTCCGCCTTCCTTTCGGCAAGTCTGACCATGACTCCATTTTGTTGCTCCCAGCCTACAAACAGAAACTAAAACAGGAAACGTTCGTTCTCATGGTCTGTTCAACGCTGGTCTGACCAATCCGATTCCACGTTGCAAGATTGCTTCGAGCACGTGGACTGGGATATGTTCCGGATAGCATCTGACAACAACATTGATGTATACGCTGATTCGGTGAGCGAGTTCATTAGCAAGTGCATTGGTGATGTTGTACCCATAGCAAATATTAAAACCTTCCCCAACCAGAAACCGTGGATTGATGGCAGCATTCGCGCAAAACTGAAAGCGCGAACCACTGCTTTTAACCAGGGTAAGGCTACCGGAAACATGACTGAATACAAACAGTGTAGCTATTCCGTCCGCAAGGCAATCAAACAAGCTAAGCATCAATATAGAGACAAAGTAGAGTCACAATTCAACGGCTCAGACACAAGAGGAATGTGGCAGGGTCTACAGTCAATCACGGACTACAAAAAGAAAACCAGCCCCGTTGCGGACCATGACATCCTGCTCCCAGACAAACTAAACAACTTCTTTGCTCGCTTTGAGGACAATACAGTGCCACCGACACGGCCTGCTACCAAAACCTGCAGGCTCTCCTTCACCGCAGCCAATGTGAGAAAAACATTTAAATGTGTTAACCCTCGCAAGGCTGCCGGCCCAGATGGCATCCCTGGCCGTGTCCTCAGAGCATGCGCAGACCAGCTGGCTGGTGTGTTTACAGACATATTCAATCAGTCCCTATCCCAGTCTGCTGTTCCCACATGCTTCAAGAGGGCCACTATTGTTCCTGTTCCCAAGAAAGCTAAGGTAACTGAGCTAAATGACTATCGCCCCATAGCACTCACTTCCGTCATCATGAAGTGCTTTGAGAGATTAGTCAAGGATCATATCACCTCCATCCTACCAGACACCCTGGACCCACTCCAATTTGCTTACCGTCCCAATAGGTCCACAGACGACGCAATCGCAATCACACTGCATACTGCCCTAACCCATCTGGACAAGAGGAATACTTATGTAAGAATGCTGTTCATCGACTACAGCTCAGCATTTAACACCATAGTTCCCTCCAAGCTCGTCATTAAGCTCGAGACCCTAGGTCTCGACCCAGCCCTGTGCAACTGGGTCCTGGACTTCCTGACGGGCCGGCCCCAGGTGGTGAGGGTAGGAAACAACATCTCCACCCCGCTGATCCTCAACACTGGGGCCCCACAAGGGTGCGTTCTCAGCCCTCTCCTGTACTCCCTGTTTACCCATGACTGCGTGGCCAAGCACGCATCCAACTCAATCATCAAGTTTGCTGACGACACTACAGTGGTAGGCTTGATTACCAACAACGACGAGACGGCCTACAG
>QNTS01001947.1:29963-47861 GCA_003317085.1 Hucho hucho
ACACACACACACACACACACACACACACACACACACACACACACACACACACACACACACACACACACACACACACACACACACACACACACACACACACACACACACACACACACACGCACACACTCCCACAAATACAAACTTTCACACTCTCCCCATACGCTGCTGCTACTCTGTTTATTATATATCCTGATTGCCTAGTCTCTTTTACCCCTACTTACCTGTATATACTGTATTACCTCAATACCTCAACTACCTCGTACCCCTGCACATTGACTTGGTACCGGTAATCCTTGTATATAGCCTCGTTATTATTATTTTATTGTGTTACTATTTGCTTTTTTTTTTTTACTTTTTAACTCTGCATTGTTGGGAATGGGCTCGTAGGTAAGCATTCGGCGCATGTGACCAATACAATTGTATTTTGTTTTATTTTACTTAATATGTTTAGCAAATTTTTATTACCACGCTGCCGAACTCTCCTCTCCTCCGTTTTATGAACAAAACAAAAACAAATGCTGATTCCAGCTCTAAAGAAACATCGGTAAATGGTTCATAAACAGTCAACAGATAAACCTTCATACTCACCAGAGTGACCTTCCTCTCGATGTGTCCATAGTTGAAGTTGCCATTCTGGATGGACTGGTAGGCCTTGTGGAGTTTCCAGGCTATGCCGGAATATGAGAAGAGGATGACGAGGCAGGGGATGAAGGTACAGAGGATAGACAGAGACATGATGAAGGTAGAATGGTTCAGGGAGTCTTGGTAGCTGGCCCAGTCCACGGAGCAGGCCACTCCGAAGGGCTCCGGTCCGTAGCCTCCCCAGCCCAGGAGAGGGAACACAGCCCACAGCCCAGAGTACAGCCAGATCCAACTGATCACCGTGGTGATGGTCCGACGCTGGAACTTGTTGCCTGGTGGAGAGGTAGAGTATAAGCCTAACACTAACCCTAGCCCTAACCCTTACTCCAAGCCTAATCCTAGACAAAACCAAATTTTAACCCTAGCCAGATAACATTGATCACCATCATCACGCTGTTATGCTGGAACTTACTACCTGTAGAAGAGGTACAGAGGAGTGTACAGGCAAGGAAAGCTATAGCCCTGTAACGATAGGCTCCCTTATCCTTAAAGGAAAGATTCACCCATTTTGAATGCTATATTATTTTTGTTAAACTCAGAGCAATGTTCTATCAATTCCCTGGGTCATGTCATGTTTGCATGTGTATCTGAGCTATTGCCATTCAAGCAGGCAGAAATTTGACCGGTATGATGTAGCATTGCGACAAAGCCGTTCTCACTAACGTCTATCATACATGTCAGATTTTAATACTGGCCGATGTCACAACGCGGGAGGTTGTCTTCTGTTGAAGGAGCCATTGATCAAATTTTTGCGATATTCCTACCCTGAGAAATGTGTAATTGAACAGAGGGTCTACCACATTTCTCCTATTTGTCTGCCTCTTCAATCCAGGGTGCATTGCATGGTGCCGTTGCATGGCCGTTGCGAATGTCAGACTCCACTGCAAAACACATCGATCTATAGGTTGAACATGGTGAGATTGTAGACTCTTAAATTAATAGTGCAGTGTGTTTAGGTGATTTTACAGCTAACTAGCTACTTCACATGCTGATATTGACTTTGGTATTATTGTATGTAGCTACATTTGCTAGCTAGCTAGCCAGCCAGCCCATAGAGAGAGCATTGCACTGTGGGTTTTGAAGTCGACTTGAGCTGCAACAGATTTCCACAACGATTTCTTAATCTCGCTACCAATCTTATTATAACAAAGAAATATTGTTCTCACATATTAGTGTTATTTAATACTGTACATTATAGGAATTTGTAGTTTTGGGTCAATTTTTCCTTTAAGATTGTGGTTAGAGCTTCTTTGGGCAAGGCGTCCAGGGGTTAGCAGATAGCTGGGAACCTCTTGCTATTCCCTCACTTCATTAGAGTAAAGCTCCATAAGGATACACACTTACACTGTACTAAACATCCTGAGAATGGATTAACTGATCCACTGGTCATCATTGATTCTCAAAAAAAACAAAAACTATTTGGATAACCCCCCCCCAAAGAAATATCTTATAGAAACCAAATATAACAAATGTAGTTTTTCAATTTCAGTTAAAATATGTTCGTTAGTAATCAAATATAACAGCTGGCATTGAATCATACAGTATATTATATGATTAAGTGCCAGTTATATTTCATTATTATTCTTTCAACACTAAACTTACTTTTCCAGTTTGGTTAAACCTAATGAATAGCATAAATACAAAATAATACACTGAATATACAAAAAAATTTTTCATGTTAGTTGATTTTTCACTTTGGAATTATCCTATTCAAATGTATTTACTTGGATTACAAGCAATTAAATACATTTCCTGTTAATCAAGATATTAAGTTGGTTCCATATCATGAAATATTGACTCCAAACACTTACTTTACATAAGACTTTCAAATTAGCTGGTTACAATATTGTAACCAAATGGTGACGATCTCATCAATGGAAGCTTTCCAGGCTCTGTAGCATTACAGTACTTATGCTGATACAGCACATTTGGAAAGTATTCAGACCCCCTTTTCCACCTTTTGTCCACCTTCAGCCTTATTCTAAAATTGATTAAATAGTTTTTTTTCCATCTTCAATCTACACACAATACCCCATAATGACAAAGCAAAAACAGTTTTTTAGAAATGTTTGCAAATGTATTAAAAATAAAAAACAGAAATAACACAGGTTATCCCATCTCCACAGAGGAACTCTAGAGCTCTGTCAGAGTGACCGTCGGGTTCTTGGTCACCTCCCTGACCAAGGCCCTTCTCCCCCAATTGCTCAGTTTGGCCGGGCGGCCAACTCTATGAAGTGTCTTGGTGGTTCCAAACTTCCAGTCTCATAGCAAAGGTTCTGAATACTTATGTAAATAAGGTATTTCTGTTTTTATTTTAATACATTTGCAAAAAAATAAAAAAAACTGTTATAACTTTGTCATTATGGGGTATTTTAGATAGATTGATGAGGATTTTATTTTATTTAATCCATTTTAGAATAAGGCTGTACTGTAAGAAAATGTGGAAAAAGGGAAGGGGTCTGAATACTTTCCGAATGCACTGTATAAATAAAAATTCAGTGCTGGCAGTAAACATACAATCATAAAATAAACAAAAAACAAAACACATGGAATGACATTCACTATCACGGGTGGACAAAAATAACAAACTGAAATCTATCCCCCAACAGGCCACTCCTCCAACTCTTCTGTTAGGCTGCAGTCACTGCATTGCAAACACCACTATGCAATGTGAATGTGCATGAGGTGTTGAAAGGAATTTAGAAGCTTTCGTTCAATAAAAAAAATCACTTTGATCTGTCAAATTCGTTATTTGACTTCAGGCAAATTTGATAGAATATGTTGAACAAACCAAAGCGTAATTTTGGATCATACCAATCAGAAAAAGCACTTCAGATGAACAACAGTGCCATCTCACTTTGTACAATGTTCATCAGAAGCACTGATGATGAATTGGTTTTGACAAGATGCCAGTGGCTAGCTCGGCTGCCATCCGGCCCACCATGGCTGCATTTGGAAACAACCCCCTACCACAGAATTAGAGTCAGAAACCTATTTCTGAGCCAACAGTTTGGAACTGTAATCAGCACATTAGATAGTGAGATAGATGTGATGGTGAATAGAATTAATAGATTAATGAATAAACCAATGAATAACGTGGTGGCTGATCTAGCTAATGATGAAAAAATGTGCCTGCAAAGATTTCATGTTAAGTAGCCTAATTGGCTGAGCAACTGTTAGGCTGGTTTTAGACAGTCAGCCCAATTCTGATATTTTTTTTCACTAATTGGTCTTTGTGTATGTATACAGGCATGAAACAGGTATGTGCACATAAACTCTTGTGTTTGAATGTACTGTATCATATCCATTGGTAGCTGCTGTCATTCAACTCGTTTTTAATATGGTGAATGCACACGTCTGTGTGTGTGCGCATGAGTAGCTTTATGTGGGTGTGCGCACAGTGCACGTGTGTGTGTACATCTGCATGTGAATATGTTGTATACAGTATGCCTTTTCAATATTTCATGTGTTCTGGCAAAGATCAGCCAGATCGGATATATCTACCCATTGATACACAACTGACGACCTTCTGGCATGCTGCCATGATTTAATCACAACCTCACCTCATCTGCTGGTTAAAAGCCGGGTTTTACAATAGAAGTAGAATCACTTATCGCTGTAATTCTATGGGTGTTCATCCCTCCTGCTGTGTGTGTAGATGGTGACGATATGAAACCGGTATAAAATAGTCCAGAACCTTAAGAAGTAAACTTATTTCCAGTTTTTTTTCATGTATTTTATCTGCAACAGGGGATTATCATTCATAAACTGTTCATATCACGCAAATACATACTGTATGCACAAACGTTTCAAATGAATAGCCTTCTTCCTCGGTATGCAGGACACAGACAAATGGGTGTCCAGAACTGGGAACGTCAAACATTTCCTGGTGATTCTCCATGCGTCCCAACAGCCTTGACAGCCATATACTACAGTAGCCAATAGGGATTAACATATGTAACCGGGATCACAGGACTGTCCAGGGAATACTTTTCACTTTTTCCCCAATTTATTTACAACAACACCTGGGAAGTAAAAAACAAATCCTCCAATGTCGCACTATTGCAATTTCACAAAATACACAACATGCACAGCAGCAGATGAGCAGAAAATTAAATAGCACATTATCCAAACAGGTTGTCACATGGAAGCCTTTAGCCAAGTGTATTTACATGTACTTCACACAAAGTCACCATAAATTCAAAGCACACGCTTAATTGACACTGACCGACTGCACATACGACCCGAATGCAGTTAATAAAGCCTACAGGAAACCCCTACAGTATACTGTAGCCTATAAAATAATGTGTGCCTTTTTGAGCTGTCAAGGAGACTCTTCAGGCAGTCACGAATTTGATAGGCCTATGCACAATTCACCCAAAATTCTGACTCCTGTCTCGCATAAAAACTCCTAATTGTATTCTGTAATCTATAGGTTTCAATGCATTATCAAAGCCAGGGGTGCAACTTTCACTGGGGACGGGGGGGACATGACCCCCCCCCCCCCCACATTCTGAAATTGCATTTTTGTCCCCCCCCCCCAGTTTTATCATTGCACTGCGATTTAAAACGCAGCTCCGGTGTGCTTTAGGACCATGTGGACGCCTCAGAGCAGTCGGATAGGCTGTTTTACTGTTTCAGTTAGCTAGCTAACTCACTAACTTTAGAATATCGGTAAATCACACTAGACCTGAATCAAATGATGAAACCAGTGGCCAAATGATTGAAGACTGATATTTTTTCAGCGTAATGTTAGTTTTTATTAGTCAGTATAGCAATGCAATGTTATTGATCTGCCAGCTTCCCTAGCTATTTCCTTACTTTTTACACTGATAGGTATAAACAGCTCTACAGGCTTCACTGTCATGGTGCAAAGTCAGTACTCAACACTATGCTCATCATGTCTTAGCAGGATGAGATGGTGACAGGGGCCTCTGCAGGGTCAGACAGCCAGGGAAGACCAGTCTACAGAGCTCAGGTGAATTCAGCAGTATATTATAACAACCAGTGAATGGATACAAAGTTCCATCTTTAGTTGATGGGTAGGCTACAGTCTGGGATCTGGGAATAATGGTAACTTCAATTGTCGAACCATTGATTCTATTCTTGGATAATATCATGTATACCAATGTCATTGTTTGTCATGCCTAATCTGAGCAGGATCAGATGTTGACAGGGGTCTCATCAGGGTCAGGCAGCCAGGGAAGACCAGTCTGTGACGGAGCTGAGGTGAATTTTTGCAGATACAACGCTATTTTCTCTGTGCAGCAAACACTGGACAAGAAGCTTAAAAGAATGAAACTATTTTAAGGCAGTCTGACAAACCTCTAAAGTTGATTTCCTGTCACGTATACTCCCTCTCCGATGCTCGAGGTCATCAAGCTGCTCATTATTACGCACACCTGTCACCATCTTTACGTGCATCAGCGCCTCATCAGACTCACCTGGACTCAATCGCCTGCCTGATTACCTTCCCTACATATGTCACTCCCTTTTGTTCTTTCCCCAAGGCGTTATTGTTTCTGTTCCAGTGTTCATGTCTGTATGCGACCTGTGTTTCTTGTTTTGTTCTGTGTTTCTTGTTTTGTTCTATGTTCATTTATTTATTAAAAACACTCCCTAAACTTGCTTCCCGACTCCCAGCGTAGATGTTACATTTCCAAACTGTATCAAGGGTTGATAGAGGCTTTCCCGATGACACAAAACATGTGAAACAAAGATGTGAGGAAGATCTGTGATGATGATGATGATGAATGGATATAGAAATGTTAGAATGCCCAGTCATGTTCATATAATCTCAGACATAAATTACTGCCGTTTAAGACCATCCATAGAATGTACTATATGCCAGTGAAACTGAATATCATACACACAGAAATGTATTTATTCTGCTGGTGGGGTAAAACACAAAAGGGGACATGCTGTGCATTCAGAAAGTAATTAGAACCCTTGACTTTTTGTTACATTTTGTTACGTTACAACCTTATTCTAAAATTTATTAAACAAATACAAATCCTCATCAATCTACATACTATACCCCATAATGGCAAAGCGAAAACAGAAACACTTTATTTACATACATTCAGACCCTTAGATATGAGATTCGAAATTGAGCTCAGGTGCATCCTGTTTCCATTGATCATCCTTGAGATGTTTCTACAACTTGACTGGAGTCCACCTTTGGTCAATTCAATTGATTAGACATGATTTGGAAAGGCACACATATATAAGGTCCCACAGTTGACAGTGCATGTCAGAGCAAAAACCAAGCCATGCGGTTGAAGGAATTGTCCGTAGAGCTCCAAGACAGGATTGTGTCGAGGCACAGATCTGGGGAAGGGTACCAAAACATTTCTGCAGCATTGAAGGTACCAAAGAATTCAGTGGCCTCCATAAATCTGAAATGGAAGAAGTTTGGAACCACCAATACTCTTCCTAGAGCTGGCCGCCCGGCCAAACTGAGCAATTGGGGGAGAAGGGCCTTAATCAGGGAGGTGACCAAGAACCCGATGGTCACTCTGCTAGAGTTTCTCTGTGGAGATAGGAGAACATTCAAGTTTCTCTGGTCTGATGAAACCAAGATTGAACTCTTTGGCCTGAATGCCAAGCATCATGTCTGGAGGAAACCTTGCATCATCCCTACGGTGAAGCGTGGTGGCAGCATCATGTGGTGGGGATGTTTTTCAGCGGCAGGGACTGGGAGACTAGTCAGGATCGAGGGAAAGATGAACGGAACAAAGTACAGAGAGATCCTTGATGAAAACCTGCTCCAGAGTGCTTAGGACCTCAGACTGGGGCAAAAGTTCACCTTCCAACAGGACAATGACCCTAAGCACACAGCCAAGACAACCCAGGAGTGACTTCTGAATGTCCTTGAGTGGCCCAGCCAGAGCCCAGACTTGAACCTGATCGAACATCTCTGGAGAGACCTGAAAATAGCTGTGAAGCGACACTCCCCATCCAACCTGACAGAGCTTGAGAGGATCTGATGAGAAGAATGAGGGAAACTTCCCAAATACAGGTGTGCCAAGCTTGTAGCGTCATACCCAAAAATAAGTGTGGTGGAAATTCTAAATTGAGGAATTCAACAATCACTCAAAATGGTTCAGAGTTGAAAGTCCAACGAACAGAGTTGGCTCTCTCCTTTTACAAAAAGTACATCCTCTTATCTATGTTAGCAGATGTGCAGAAACAGGGAACAGAGTTGTAAAAAGTAATTTAGCTCATCTGTGCAGATCAAGATAGCTGATATCGCCACTGTTCTCAGTTCCTCCCTGCAATTCCCACAAAGCTAAATTCCTGCCGACTGTAAACACTGGAGGTCACATACTGCAGTCGCACCCAAATGGCTCAGAAATCTGTATGCTCAGATTTATGACTAAGTCACACAATGCAAGTTTGTATCAGTAAAAAAATACTAGCATATACCAATGGACAATTCTTTAAGTAAAAAACAGCATAGTATGTCTAATTAAACAGCATAGTATGTAATTCATTAATTTCCTCCACAGACTTGAGGCTGTAATTGCTGCCAAAGGTGCTTCAACAAAGTACTGAGTAAAGGGTCTGAAGACTTATGTAAAATGTTTTATGAATGTAAAATGTTTTAAATGTTTTATACATTTGCTAAAATGTCTAAAAACCTGTTTTTTCTTTGTCATTATGGATTATTGTGTGTAGATTGATGAGGGGGAAAAAATTATTTAATCCATTTTAGAATAAGGCTGTAACGTAACAAAATGTGGAAAAGTCAAGGGGTCTGAATACTTTCAGAATGCACTGTATTTGCATATGTTATGGTTTTGTGAAGGCTGGATGAATTCTGGCAAAGAGTATGTTATTTTATCTCAACATGTCTACAGATTCTCCCTTCTCCCTGTTTTTGAAATGCCTGCTCCCACTCCCCCTCTCTGGCACTCGAGGGCGCCAGACGGCCCATCATTACGCACACCTGTCACCATCATTACACGAATCTGAGCAATATTGGACTCACCTGGACTCCATTACTTTGTTGATTGCCCCTCTATATCTGTCTGCTCCTCAGTTTGTTCCTGTGTCAGCATTATTGCTGTTATGTTTTTCATGTCCAGACACTGTGCTGTCTTGTTTCATGTCTGTTTGTTAATTAAATGTTCACTCCCTGTACTTGCTTATCATCTCCAAACGTCTGTCCTTACAGTTTTTGTTTGTTTGGAAACGTTGATACTGGAGACTTATCAGAATAAACTGTGTAACCTAGCATTTATACTGGCTAAGAAATGCATTGCCAGTAATTGGAAGGCTGGATACCCTCCCACAATGGATGGAAGAAATGTCAAGTTTTGTATCACCTGATTTGATTTATTACAAGATTAAGGGTATACTCTGCAACTTTCGTAAGGTCTGGATGCTTTATATAGAATACAGTACGACAAAAGGAGTCTGTATTGAAACATGCCCACGTCAGGGGAGATACCTGTTTAGGCAATCCCTAGCTGCTGGGCTGCTCAGTCCTGGCCCTGGGGATCTGCCGTCCTGTGGGTTGTCACTCTGGCCTTGGCCTAACACACCCAAAACTAATAATGAATGTTTCACTAAGAACCTAAAGCTGAGTGGGGTGTGTTGGGTTGGGGCGCTGCAGGGCCGTGGACCCCTAGGGATAGGACGATGTGACCCAGCTATATTTTGTGCAAGTAAAAAGAGCTCTACAGTACTATTAAGCCTATGATATGAATTATATGGAGGGTGTACTGTTAATGTGTAGGTGGGTTTTATAAAAAAAATGGGTTTTCCAAACCTTTGGGAATTAAGTTGTGTTGGTGAGAGAGTTGAGTTATTGACTAGACTGGGCGTTCTGGCTGAAATTTGATTTAGAGGATGTCTTAATGAAGACAATCAAAAGTCTGTACTTCATTTGTAAGAGCTGTTTCTTTGTTAGGCTATTGGTTAAAGGTGCAACACAATATTGATTGTTGAATTATCATTGATCTAGTTCAGTCATCAATCAGTTAAACATATTTCATGATGATCTTTTACCTACCTTGATGACTGGATATTTTAGCTTTATGTTGTTCAAAATAGAGACGACTAGAAGAGCCATGGGTCATATTAGGTAGTGTAGAAATGCAGTATATTAGCTTTAGATGCCCACAAAAAAGGGAGGACCCCCAGACACCCCACCAAGTTATGTGTCCCCCACTTCTAAAACCAAAGTTGCGCCCCTGATCAAAGCACTTCTCTCACCTATGCATGTCAAAATGGTGCTATAACATTTCCCCAGCTTCACTGTCTCGTAGGCCTGTGGTAGAGAATGTGTGATCAACAAATGGTATGAGAGTAGATAAGGATTTTTTTTAAACAGAGTTGGTCCCTGTTAAGATACCATAAACTATTTCCACTCTTCATCTCCCTGTTATTCATCAGGCTATCTGCATAATTATCAACTAAATTTTTCCAAATATAGGACCTATTCTGCGCATGTGCAGACCGTCAAATCAAAGGCAGTCCTTCGATATAAAGTTGTTTGAGGAAAATTTCTACTTGTCAGTTTCTCACTTTCACAAGGATGGAGTAATAACATGTTCAACAACTTAAAACATTGGCTCGAATCAAGGTTGTGCCATTAGATTTAGAGAAAAGGAACAACTAAGGACTTTTCAAACCCCAAACCTCGGCCTGGTCTGTTTGGTCTGTTTCACAACCGTTCCTTGAAGTCTGGCGATGTTGCGCCTCTGGCTTTAGAAACTCTGTGCTAGAGCTGTCTGACTGAGATCTTAATGCTCACTGAGGCCTGAGGAGTATATACAGTACAGTATATGTGCTTTTCTCTGAATACATAAATCAAAGTGGCCAGCTGAAAGCTAGATGCTGTAGGCTTGCTTGTTGCTGGACCTGGTAGCGTTGGGTAAAGTAGTTTATTACAGTAGGTCCGATAAGAGGCAGATAATGCTTTGAGGCAAGCATATGTGTACTGTATTTCATCATAAAATCAATGTCATAATCAAGGGCAATGTTCCCTCAAATTGTTTTCAGCACTGAGCAAATTTCAGGTCTGCTGAGCTGAAGATTCTGTGCAACTTCCAGCGTGCGTTTACTGTTAACACAGTTACAGTTTCAGACAGTGGTCAAGTTGACTACTGTGGCTATTTGATCATAATGTAGTCCTACCATAAAAAACAATGGAGAAAATGCATCGTATAGCATTTTAACAATGAAATAGGTGTTCTATCATTCGCCCCCCGAGCCTGTTTGGGAGTTGCAGCGATGAGACAAGATCGAAATTGGAGAGAAAAAGGGAGACACCCCCCCCAAAATAATAAATAAAATATTAGATATAAAATAATTAGGGGCTTAGAGCCTCTGTCTCTAAGGACAGAAGTGTCTTCTGAGTTTAGTCATGTTTGAATTAGACCTACATAGAAAAACCAGGGGTGTGGAGTGAACCTGTTAGACAATCATTATACCACGTTATCAATTAAAAACATGCTTACAAAACCCTCAGGGGATGTGTGTGTGTCTCAGGGGTGTCTACAAATGAACTACACTGACACATTATCTCTGGCCATTATTAAATTGGTGAAATTATTTTATTGAGCTTTTTTATTCACTTATCTACTTACTTTTGTACTTTCTATTGTTGTTTTTGTCAATACAACCAAAACCAAAGACCTGATCATTGGCATCAGAAGACACCAACCTACAGTACCAAACCAGCGCTGGAGATTAAACCTCTTAAGGATTTGCCACTTTTTTCAATTTTCGACCATAATGACATACCCAAATCTAACTGCCTGTCGTTCAGGCCCTGAAGCAAGGATATGCATATTCTTGGTACCATTTGAATGGAAACACTTTGATGTTTGTGGAACTGTGAAAGGAATGTAGGAGAAGTTAGATTAACTTAGGGAGCGGCAGGTGAGGTGACGGTTTTGGAGAGTCTGGCGTGCCCAAAGCAAAATGCCTGCCACTCAGGCTCAGAAAATAGGATATGCAGATAATTAGTACTATTTGATAGGAAACACTCTGAGGTTTCTAAAAGTGTTAACATAATGTCTGTGAGTATAACAGAACTCATTTAGCAGGCGAAAACCCGAGAAAAATCTATCCGGAAATCAGTTTCTGGTGACCTATTGCTCTGTTTGACACACTCCCTATTGAATCCATTTGTAACCAGGACTGAGACTGCAGTATCTATGGCTTCCACTAGATGTCAACAGTCTATATACAAAGACTCAGAGAGATTGGAGTAAACAGAACGAATAGGTACAGGAAATGGCCAAGGTAGCTCAGATGTCAACAAGTTTTCTCGGGCGTGAGTCTGGCTGCGCGCCCCACTTTATTTTACTTATATAAGGTATAGGTGACCATCCGAGTTAAATATTATCGCTAATATTCATAAAAGGATAGCTAAGGATGCATTTTAACTGGTATTTGATTTGTTTAGGAAATGTTTATAGGTATATTTGAACGCGTTCTCTTCACGTTTCAATGGGCGATTCGACGTTGGATTTTCTGAACATAATGCGCCAACCAAACGGAGATTTATGGATATAATACATTTCTGACAAAAGAACCATTGGATGTCTTCGTTGGACACTTGGGAAGCCCTCAGCAGAAGTTCTTCAAAAGGTAAGGGATTTGTTTTCGCTGTGAAAACCGGGTAGTGATAGCATTTGACATAACACACACACTGAATGACCAGTATAGCCCCCTACCCTCCGGGAACAGGTATAGACCTCTCCCATTCAAATCATTGCACTGCGCACTCCATGTACAGTGCCTTCGGAAAGAATTCAGACCCCTTTACTTTTTCCACATTTTTTTCCACATTTTGTTTTTTAAAATGTAAAATCAATATTAAAATTGATTAAATTGTTGTTTTCCCTCATCAATCTACACACAATAACCCATGATGATGAAGAAAAACAGGTTTTTAGACATATTTGCTAATTTATTCAACAACAAAAAAATGGAAATATCACATTTACATAAGTATTCAGACCCTTTATTCAATACTTTGTTGAAGCAATGTGTTTTGTGTGAACCGCGATGGTTTATTAATTTATGCTAATGGGAAAATATTGGAGGTGCTACCCTCAAACAATCAAATGTTGTGCTTTCGCCGTAAAGCCTTTTTGAAATCTGACAATGCTGTGATATTGCCAAGAATCAGAGCTTTTGATGACTATGCAACACTTGTATATTGATGAATGTTTAATAATTCAACTTTTGGATTTTGAATTTGGCGCCTTGCATTTCACCGGGTAGTGTCGCTAGCGCCCCACCACTCCGTAAGTAGTTAACAAGAATTTTATCTTTCTGCCAATATCAGATATGTCTACGTCCTGGGAAATGTTCTTGTTACTTACAACCTCATGCTAATCGCATTAGCCTACATTAGCTCAACCGTCCTGTGGATGAGACACCGATCCCGAAAAAGTTAACGGACAGATCATTGAGAGAGTGGAGGACTACAAATACCTAGGAACCATCATCAACAACACGCTCTCCTTCAAAAGAATCACTGAACACATTCACTCAAAATGTCAACAAAGCCTGTTCTTTCTATGGAAATTGAAGAAATGTCATGTACACCAATCAATCTTCCAAGCATGCTTTATAGAACCCATCTTAACCTTTAATATCATGGGGTGTTTTGGTGCTCTAGTGAACACAAGTCAGAACCCAATGAACAGGGTAATAAGAATCAGTGGGAAGGTCATCGGAGCAAGCCAGGAACCCCTCAATGACATTTACAAAAAATGAGTGAGGAAGAAGGGGGAACAGATAGCATTTGACATAACACACACACTGAATGACCAGTATAGCCCCCTACCCTCCGGGAACAGGCATAGACCTCTCCCATTCAAATCATTGCAATGCGCACTCCATGTACAGTGCCTTCGGAAAGAATTCAGACCCCTTTACTTTTTCCACATTTTTTTCCACATTTTGTTTTTTAAAATGTAAAATCAATATTAAAATTGATTAAATTGTTGTTTTCCCTCATCAATCTACACACAATAACCCATGATGACGAAGAAAAACAGGTTTTTAGACATATTTGCTAATTTATTCAACAACAAAAAACGGAAATATCACATTTACATAAGTATTCAGACCCTTTATTCAATACTTTGTTGAAGCACCTTTGGCAGCGATTACAACAACGATTCTTCTTGGGTATAACGCTACAAGCTTGGCACACCTGTATTTGGACATTTTCTCCCATTCTTCTCTGCAGAGCCTCTCTAGCTCTAACAGGTTGGATGGGAGCGTTGCTGCACAGCTATTTTCATGTCTCTTCAGAGATTTTCGATCGGGTTCTAGTACAGGCTCTTGCTGGGCCACTCAAGGACATTCAGAGACTTGTTCCGAAGCCCTCCTGCGTTGTCTAGGCTGTGTGCTTAGGGTTGTTGTCCTGTTGGAAGGTGAACCTTCGCCCCAGTCTGAGGTCCTGAGTGCTCTGGAGCAGGTTTTCATCAAGGATCTCTCTGTACTTTGCTCCGTTCATCTTTGCCTCGATCCTGATTAGTCTCCCTGTCCCTACCTCTGAAAAATATACCCACAGCATGATGCTGCCACCACCATGCTTCACCGTAGAGATGGTGCCAGGTTTCCTCCAGACGTGACGCTTGGCATTCAGGCTAAAGAGTTCAATCTTGGTTTCATCAGACCAGAGAGTCTTTAGGTGCTTTTTGGCAAACTCCAAGTGGGCTGTCATGTGCCTTTTACTGAGGATTGGCTTCTGTCTGGCCACTCTTTCATAAAGGCCTGATTGGTGGAGTGTTGCAGTCCTTCTGGGAGGTTCTCCCATCTCCCCAGAGGAACTCTAGAGCTCTGTCTGAGTGACCATCAGGTTCTTGGTCACCTCTCTGACCAATACCCTTTACCCCGATTGCTCAGTTAGGTCAGGCAGCCAGCTCTAGGAAGAGTCTTGGTGGTTCCAAACATCTTCAATTTAAGAATGATGGAGGCCACTGTGTTCTTGGGCACGTTCAATGCTGCAGAAGTTTTTTGGTACCCTTCCGCAGATCTGTGCCTCGACACAATCCTGTCTCTATGGACAATTCCTACGACCTCATACACTGTCAACTGTGGGACCTTACATAGACAGGTGTGTGTCTTTCCAAATCATATCCAATCAATAGAATTTACCACAGGTGGACTCCAATCAAGTTGTAGAAACTTCTCAAGGATGATCATTGGAAACAGGATGCACCTGAGCTCAATTTCGAGTCTCATAACAAAGGGACTGAATACTTACGGTTGAAGTCGGAAGTTCACATCAAATCAAATCAACGTTTTTTTGTCACGTGCGCCGAATACAACAAATGCTTACTCACAGGCTCTAACTAATAGTGCAAAAAAGGTATTAGGTGAACAATAGCTAAGTAAAGAAATAAAACACCAGTAAAAACCGCCATAAAAAATCCAGACTACGGTTTGCAACTGCACATGGAGAAATGTCCTCTGGTCTGATGAAACAAAAATAGAACACCATCAAAACCGTGAAGCACGTGGGTGGCAGCATCGTGTTGTGGGGGTGCTTTGCTGCAGGAGGGACTGGTGCACTTCACAAAATAGATTGCATCTTGAGGAAAATTATATGGATATATTGAAGCAACATCTCAAGACATCAGTCAGGAAGTTAAAGTTTGGTCGCAAATGGGTCTTCCAAATGGACAATGACCCCAAGCATACTTCCAAAGTTGTGGCAAAATGGCTTAAGGACAACAAAGTCAAGGTATTGGAGTGGCCATCACAAAGCCCTGACCTCAATCCTATAGAAAATGTGTGGGCAGAACTGAAAAAGCGTGTGCGAGCAAGGAGGCCTACAAACCTGACCCAGTTACACCAGCTGTCAGGAGGAATGGGCCAAAATTCACCCAACTTATTGTGGGAAGCTTGTGGAAGGCTACCTGAAACGTTTGACCCAAGTTAAACAATTTAAAGGCAATGTTACCAAGTACTAATTGAGTGTATGTAAACTTCTGACCCACTGGGAATGTGATGAAAGAAATTAAACCTGAAATAAATTATCCTCTCTACTATTATTCTGACATTTCACATTCTTAAAATGAAGTTGTGATCCTAACTGACCTAAGACAGGGAATTCTTACTGGATTAAATGTCAGGAGTTTTGAAAAACGGAGTTTAAATGTATTTGGCTAAGGTGTATGTAAACTTCCGACTTCCGATATTTCTGTTTATTATAATTGTGCAAATTTGCCAAATTTACAGCTTGTTGCATTGTGGCCATAGACAAATAATCCATAGAATGGTGTTGTAACCTCTAACCCTGGCAATTTGACTGTTAAAGTCATGGGTACACTGGCAATGGATGACAGTCCTGACTTGAATGGGAACTGCCATCTATGGATTATATTTCTATGGTTGATTGCAGCTGTCAGTTTGCCTTTTGCAGATTTCAAAATACAGTACGTACAGTTTGGAAAGCAAATTCCTACTGCTGAAAGAGAAGACTAATCTGTCTGTAGAACCAATAGAACCAATTTACTGTTTTCATTAATAAATGAGGTATTTATGAGGTATTGCTTTTAAAAATATATATATTTTAGAATAATGCTGTTTCGTAACAAAGTGTGGAAAAAGTCAAGGGGTCTGAATACTTTCCGAAGACACTGTATATCATGTGTATATGACAAATAAAAAAGGAAGGTAAAGGGGAGGACAGCCAGGAAGAAGGGGTGAAAAGATGGCTTCGTGGTTAGTGTAGGTGAACAAAACATTGAAAATACATAGGCCCTTAAATGATGTCCTCAAATGTTATATAATCTAGAAATCTCACATGAGCCTCTAGAACTGACGAAATGAAATGAATCATAGAGGTCTAGTAACTTATTCCATTCTACATGTGAATGTTCTTGGCTCATGTCTCTTTATATTCATATAGTCTAGGGGGCTATGTTGGTTCTTATCTGTAATGTTTGGAGTTGTGTTTCCGCTGTTGTTAAAGACTCTTGAATTCTTCTTTACAGTTAAGTTGCCCTGGTCATGTCAATATACAGCAACTTTAAAGAGCAACTGCCCCTAAAAGCCAACTTCACATTTACAAAACAGCCTACATGGCATCAATATGAGTCAGAAACTATCAGGAATCACGGTAAAATACAGATTCAGACACATCAAATTGACAATGGTTTAATATTCCAACAGAGGCAGTCAATAGACAGGTCAAGGCAGGCAGGGGTCAGTAAACCAGAGGTGGAGCAATGGTACTGGACGGCAGGCAGGCTCAGGGTCAGGCGAGTGGTCAGGCAGGTGGGCTCAGGGTCAGGACAGGCAAGGGTCAAAACCAGGAGGACGAGAAAAAGAGAGACTGGAAAAAGCAGGAGCTGAGAACAAAAACGCTGGTTGACTTGACAAACAAGATGAACTGGCAACGGACAAACAGAGAACACAGGTATAAATACACAGGGGATAATAGGGAAGATTGGCGACACATGGAGGGGGGTGGAGACAATCACAAGGACAGGTGAAACAGATCAGGGTGTGACAGAAACATTTAATCTACTGTCAAAATTGACCAAAACATTTAAATAGGATAATATTTGGTCATAAAGTCAGATTTGTCAAAAACTGAGTTTTGTGAGACTTGTGGTCGTGACTGCATCACAATGTAAATTATGGTATGGTTTGTTTTGATCTTGCCTACATGCCCACAGTTGGCAGCACAAAAGTAATCATCATTTCGGAGTGCAACTGCACGCGACCCGATCATAATACATGTGGTAAATTTGGGGTGAGTTTGGATATCTCTATGGGGCTAGTTAAGCACCATTGGTAAAGTACACAATGTACATGGGACAATATGTCAAAAATTATACATATGCAGATGTTGAAAGCATTTAAATAGAAAACGAAAAGGTGTGCAACATGAAAACATTGTCTCATGTACATTGTGTATTTTATTGGTCGGCCCCTAACTAGCCCCGGAGATAGGCTATCCAAAGTCAAAGCCAGGTCGCACACCAGCCGGCTGAAGCTAATTGGCACACACGAGTAGGATATGATGGAGAGAGTCACACCAGACAAGACACAGAGACTGCAACAGAAGAATAGTTGAAGGAGAGAGACAAGACACAGAGACTGCAACAGAAGAATAGTTGAAGGAGAGAGACAAGACACAGAGACTGCAACAGAAGAATAGATGATGGAGACAGAACAATTTCTGCTGTTTTGCCTGTGGCTATGGAACCCTGACCTGTTCAGCGGACATGCTACCTTGTTCCGGACCTGCTGTGTTCTCTCTCT
>QNTS01001947.1:55802-66087 GCA_003317085.1 Hucho hucho
TCTTCAGGTCAAATCATAGAGTCAGTGATCTCCAGGTCAAATCATAGAGTCAGTGATCTTCAGGTCAAATCATAGAGAGTGATCTTCAGGTCCAATCATAGAGTCAGTGATCTTCAGGTCAAATCATAGAGTCAGTGATCTCCAGGTCAAATCATAGAGTCAGTGATCTTCAGGTCAACTCATAGAGTCAGTGGTCTTCAGGTCAAATCATAGAGTCAGTGATCTTCAGGTCAAATCATAGAGTCAGTGGTCTTCAGGTCAAATCATAGAGTCAGTGAACTTCAGGTCAAATCATAGTCAGTGATTTTCAGGTCAAATCATAGAGTCAGTGGTCTTCAGGTCAAATCATAGAGTCAGTGATCTTCAGGTCAAATCTTAGAGTCAGTGAACTTCAGGTCAAATCATAGAGTCCGTGATCTTCAGGTCAAATCATAGAGAGTGAGCTTCAGGTCAAATCAGCTCTATCTAGAACTGTTTCAATGTACACTCACAGGGCCCTACACACTCACACACACTGACTCCAACACACTCACAGTGCCCTACACACTCACATAAACTGACTCCAACATACTCACAGGGCCCTACACTCTCACACACACTGACTCCAACACACACACAAACACTCACTTCATCCTTTGCTCACACACATATAATATGCACGTAAATGTATACTTACTCTACACACACACACACACTCACATACAATCATAATATACTCTGCTGTTACTCTGTTTATCATATATCCGGATGCCTAGTCACCTTACCCCTATACATACAGTATCTACCTCTATTACTCCAGTATCCCTGAATATTGTAAATATGATACTGGAACTGACTGACCCTGTATATAGCTTACTTTCTTTCTCGTGTTTTTTCTAATTTCTTATTTTTATTTGTGTGTTTTTGTTATGTTATGGTTAATATTGCATTGGTATTGATTACAGCAGTGTTGGCTTTAGAGCTTGTAAGAAAGGCATTTCTCTGTACTTGTGCACGTGACATTAAAACTTGAAACTTATATCACACACACTAGTTCACGAAACCACCTCCACTATCAACCACCATGTCTGAGAATGGGAGAGTACCACATGTGTTCCAGCACTGTTGCATCAAAAGAGCTGTGCTCAACTGAGGGACTCACCACAATACCTGTTCTGGGTGGGTTTCCTGTCACCAGGTATCGTACCAGACCCATGACAGCCAGGGTCATGATGCTGGCCGTGCTGAAGATCATCCCCATCAGGCCATAGTACAGGCAGGAGGAGTCCCCTCCGATCCAGGCGTGGTTGAAGAGTGAGGCGATGGACAGGGGGTACATGCTGAGAGCCATGCCTATGTCTGTCACCGCCAGGTTGACTGTCAGGAGCTCCGGCGCCTTGAGGTGAGTTGGCCGGAGTGCTGAGGTCACCAGGACCGCAGCATTACCCAGGACCGACAGCATCGCTGGAAGGGGGGGAGAGAGAGAGAGTTCAGTCAGTCAGTCAAGTAACTGGAAGAGAGAGCAAGGGTTCATCAACTAATCTAGCAATCAATTAACCAATCAAGCTCGAAGAAAGAGAGAGAGAGAGAAGAGGTTAGTCACTAGATGTCTATGGAAGAACAGGAGTAGAATGTGCCAAACAGTTGTTCCCTTACATCTTCTCCAGCATGGCCAGATATTGGTGTCCCAGGGCAGAGCACGGCAGAGTACTGAGCATCACATGGGTGGGTGAACACTATTAATCCCTAAGTGCAGTATTTGTCATGGTAGAATAGCTCCTAAACTGAAGCCCTTGATGTACTGGTAATGTAGTGACAAGATGGCACAAAGGCCTCATTCCCTTCATCCACCTTTTTCTCCCTCCCTCTTTTCCTCTCCATCAAGGGCTGAGGAGTGTCATCGGGGATACAGAATGTTCTATAAAAGCAACATTAAATACTTTTTTTTGTATAAACGATTGCTGCAGTGCTGCCACTTGCAATTGACTTTTGAGAGTGGCTCTCTCAACTTGCATTGTGAGAACTAACCTAGTGCACCATCCTACAGTACTTAGGAAATGTGGAGACGTGGACACTGCCCAAATCAACTGTCTGGAAGTTTAGGGGTTTGGATGGTGTTTGCAGAGCAAATTAAAGGGAATTAGATGGGAACCCTCCTGTATCCAGTCTCATGTCCTGGGGTGTCTTATCTCCAGTCCACTTCTTGTTAGAACTGCTAGGCCGACAGCTGGGAACATTTGAACATTGAAAAGCCCCAAATAGGATGTGCTTTAAATGTGCTCTAACTCGCCTATTTTAATACATCTAAAACCCAAACAAAATACTGACTCAATATTTTCCTATGTACCCTCTACATCTATCTGTTCATAGCCATCATATTGAAATAGCAATGCAAGCAACATCTGTGGTGGTTTGTTAATGAGCTCATTATCTAATGAGCTTAAGACTTCTATTTTATAATGCTGTGTTTTTTGGGGACATTTTCACCTGGTCAATTATTGCAATGAAAACCACATGAACTTAACTGAACACATTGTTTATCGTTCTAACTGCTTGCCTGCATTAATGCCCCATTTGGTATAAAGACAAATATTATTTAATTGAATTGAGTCAAACACTGTCTGTAACGTCCAGGCCTGGTTTAGCAGGCTGGTCTTTAGGTTGAGTTTTGGGTATTAGGGTTTTTTTGTTCTAGGTGTCATATTTCTATGTTGGGGTTATGGTTCCCAATTAGAGGCAGCTGATTGTCGTTACCTCTAATTGGGAACCATATATATGTTTGTGCTTTTCACTAGGGTTTTGTGGGTTATTCTTTGTACTGTTGATTTGAGAGTATTTTGGTCACAGTAGTCACAATCGTCGTTTGTTTATTATTTTTCCCCAGTTACGTCAAATAAAATATGTATACTGGAAGCATCGCTGCGTCTTGGTCCGTCACTAAAGGAGATCGTGACACTGTCCCAACACATTTAGCACATATTTTCATCCAAAGCGACTTACCGAATTCATCAACTTATATCCAGTGTTTCTTGCGGGAATCTAAACCACAATCTCACCATCTGTGAGAGACAAGGCTTGTTTGACAGTGGACAGCTGGTGAAAATACACTGAATGTTCAAAACATTAGGAGCACCTTCCTAATATTGAGTTGCACCCCCTTTTGCCCTCAGAACAGACTCAATTCGTCAGGGCATGAACTCTTCAAGGTGTTGAAAGCATTCCACAGGGATGCTCACCCATGTTGACTCCAATGCTTCCCACAGTTGTGCCAAGATGGCTGGATGTCCATTGGGTGGTGGACCATTCTTGATACACACAAACTGTTGAGCGTGAAAAACCCAGCAGCGTTGCAGTTCTTGACTCACTCTAACAGGTGCGCCTGGCACCTGCTACCATACACCTTTCAAAGACACTTCAATCTTTTGTCTTGCCCATTCTCACTCAGAATGGTACACATGCACAATCCATGTCTCAATTGTCTCAAGGCTTAAAAATCATTATTCAACCTGTCTCCTCCCCTTCTTATACACTGATTGAAGTGGATTTAACAAGTGACATAAATAAGGGATCATAGTTTTCACCTGGATTCACCTTGTCAGTCTATGTAATTTTCCTAATGTTTTGTACATTCCTAATATTTTGTTAGTGGACAGGGCAGGGACATCATTATGCTAGTTCACACAGGGTAAATCTGTTTCACAGTGTAATGGGTTAGAGGTAGGGAATAGAGAGAGGATAGATTGAAGATAGTGGTGGGGGATAAGGAGAGGATAGATAGAGATTATGGAAGATAGAGTAAGGATAGCCTGAGAATACATAGATGGAGGATAGAGGAAGGATAGATTGAGAATACATAGATGGAGGACAGAGGAAGGATAGACAGAATACATAGATGGAGGACAGAGGAAGGATAGACAGAATACATAGATGGAGGATAGAGGAAGGATAGACTGAGAATACATAGATGGAGGATAGAAGAAGGATAAACTGAGAATACATAGATGGAGGATTGAGGAAGGACAGACTGAGAATACATAGATGGAGGACAGAGGAAGGATAAACTGAGAATACGTAGATGGAGGATGGTGGAAGGATAGATTGAGGATACGTACATAGATAGAGGACAGAGGAAGGATAAACTGAGAATACGTAGATGGAGGATGGATGAAGGATAGATTGAGGATACGTACATAGATGGAGGATAGAGAGAAAAATGGATAAGATGTAGAGGACAGATGGAAGGTAGAGAGTGATGGAAGATAATGAGAGAGAATTGAGAAAGCAGAGGATAGAGAGATTGTTGGGGATAGAGAGAAGATATCTGGAAGATAGGATTGTGGATGAATATGTACTGTATGTGTATTGAGGCTGGAGAGTTGAGAGACAGAAGGGTTGAGATGCGTGCTGCTCAAATTCTACACAGGCACAACAGCTTTGTTTGTGTGTCTCAGTACTAGTGAACATCAAATATGGCTGCGGATAAATAATATACCAGAGCACTCACATAGGTAGGTTATAGGAGATACACAATGTTCTCTTTGAATAGAACTATACGATATGACTATTCTTTCGTTCTCCAGATAGTTGTTATATAATCAATTATAAAATGGGTTGGGAGAAATTACACGTGGATACCATTCAACTACTCAGTATGAGACAACAAACTCTTAAGTATAGTCAGAATGCGCCATAATGGACAGCCAGTCCTTCAGAGAGTGGTTTAAAGTCTTAGATTAAACTATGTGGGAGCTTGCGTGGGATGTTGCACACTTTTTACTTTCATCCTCTTGTTGGCATAAATATTGAGATCAAGTTCTCACTCAATCTAATCAATTGTTAATAAATCAAATAAAAATCACATTTTTACATTTTTACAATTTGACAGAGCTTGAAGAATTTAGAAAATAATGATGAGCAAATGTTGCACAATCCAGGTATGGAAATCTCTTAGATCCTTACCCAGAAAGACGCACAGCTGTTATCGCTGCCAAAGGTGCTTCTACAAAGTACTGACTCCGGGGTGTGAATGCTTATGTAAATGCAATATTTCAGAATAAAATTTTCAATAAACATGTTTTAACTTTGTCATTATCGGGTATTGTGTGTAGATGGATGAAAATAAAAATATTTAATCAATTTTGATGTGGAATATGTCAAGGGGAATATGTCAAGGGGTATGAATACTTTATGAAGCCCGAAAAATGTAAGCCTTTTTAACATGGACAGCAGAGAAATGTGATTAGTATTTGCGACATTGAAGAAGATCTATACAGATGTAGGATCTTCATTGTATCACTCTTTTGTTGCTGCAAAGCAGGAAATGCAAACTTACAGTGCATTTGAGTTTTTAAAAGGCTGCTAAAGTTTCCACTTTGAAATGACAGACTAGATTTGATCTAACAAAAAACTAATCAACCGATAATCCACATAACAATTCACATTTCCTGTTGATGCAGGATTTTCTTCCTGCTGTAGCAAACTGACTCAAATTTAGATCCTACATCTGTATGAACCTTAATATTGATCATAGCCCACAGCCAGACAGAACATAGCAGCATGCCATGACTTCTAATCAGTTAGAACCAATTAGGAAGATTAGTTGTTACGTAGGCCTAATCAATGGCAGCACAAGGTGGGGAGCCCACATAGGAACTCAAGTAATTTCTACCAGCAACTGTTCTCCCTGTACATCCATAAGTGCTCAACATGCAGGTAATTGGTCTCATAATGACTACAGTGGATGGAGGTAAAACCATCCAGGAGAATGAGCTCTGATCCCAGGTGGGCTGAGGTAGATCTGTCTCCAGCAACCAGTCATCATAATTACTAACCCCCTCATTTGTTGTGCCACAGTGAGTGCATGTAATTGATCCAATTTTCTGGCCTAATTAATTTATCCTCGCCTAAGATATGAGGCAGGGCTGTGGTCCCCATGAGGCTACCCACTTGGCACAGATGTCAGTTCAACGTCTAGATTTAATTTACATTTGGTTGAGTTGTCAACTATTGTGAATTCAACGTGAAATCAACAAAAAATGTCACCATGTCATTAGTTGTGTGAAAAATAAACCAAATGCCATTAAGTTTATGATTTTTTGCAAATCCAATCAGTTTTCCACGTTTTTTCAACGTCGCCACATTTAGTTTTTGGGTTGAAAATATACGGAAACAATGTTGATTCAACCAGTTTTTGCCCAGTGGGTACTGTTGAACAACAGGGACCCTGCAGTCCATCTTGCTGGATGCAATGAGAGGGATCCCATCAGACCTTAATGAGCTAAAACAACCACAAGAGCAGCTAAGGGGCCTGTATCTGAACATCAGACCAAGGAGACTTATGTAGCTCATCAAATAACATACTGAATAAAACTTCATTTTGGAACAGCATAGAATTGTGCGATTGACACTTCTACAAAGAAAGTAAGGGAAATAGAAGGAATATTTCCAGTAAGCTACAATTACACAGACAATTGTAAAATATCATGACAATGAGCTAGTAAAAAATTGCACAGAGGAGATGAATGAGTCCAATTGATTTGACTCTGATGGTTCACCATGAGTTTTTTCCATTAACTAGCTGCATGGAAAGGCATTGATCATCCCTGGTATTCACATCATGTCATAACAGTGACACAGTCAGTGAAAGGTATTGAAAGCCTGCTACAATACTGATAATTTCATGAGATCCTCCATCTCTCTCTCTCTCTCTCTCTCTCTCTCTCTCTCGCCTCTCTCTCTCTCGCCTCTCTCTCTCACCTCTCTGTCTCTTTCATAATGTCACACGTGTAATTACATTCCTCTGGGTCATTATTTTCCCACTTTTCTCAGAATACGGCAAAAGCTAATCTAATAAAATATATGCTAAACCAAGCTTCATAATCCATTATGGATCTACAATCATCATGCCTCAACTCTCCTCACCTAAACCAGGGGTCCCCAATTACATTCAGCCGTGGGCCAATTTTTCCTTGAGTGGATGGTTGGGGGGCCAGAACATATAATTCATTATTTGTACCCTGCAAATTGACCACAAGAATCCCAAACAGATATAGTATTTGACAAAAACTAAATCATTTCAAACCTTGATTACATTTGGATACGATACATTCACCTCTCCATTTATGCTTGGGAATACTTGGGGAAAGATTTCCGAAATTAAAATCACTTTGAGCTGATTTCCTGGTGATTTTACAGTATTTTATGTCCAAAAACGCCTTTTTTAAAGCAGGATTTTATTCTTGTATTATTAGTATTTCTTTGCTCAGAAAACTTTGAGGGTGAAATAAAAGCACCCACGGGCTGCCTGTTGGGGAACCGTGACCTTAACCATACTAGTAGGTTGACACCCCACTCCGTTACCTTTTTTCCTCTCCAATAGGAACCTCTACACATCTGACCTGTTTTATCACCCTTCGTCCCTCTCCTAACCTGTTACCCAGAAAACATGCTTGAGGTCCAGCTAGCTACAGCAAACATAATAATGGAACATTAATTAGAAAATTGATTGCAGCCCGCGTTTCTCACATTAGAGATATTTGATTAATGTGGCCTGAATCACTCTGGTTTCAATCTCCTTTATATAACGTGTCCCTCCACCTCAACACACCACCATCCCCCTCCAACCCTCCCTCCCAACCCCGCCAATCCCATATTCTGATGGAGATTTAACTAAACCAAGGGGAAATATTGTGGCGCAACATGTTCATTCTTCCTCCACAGGTTTCTAATCTGAATGTAATCTCCCATTGTTCAGTAAAAGGGAGGGACGTGAGGCTTTGTCCTTCAGAAAGCCAACAGCACCTTGAAAGAACAATCCACAGCAACCTTTGGTGGAAAAGGAGAATCAGTGGTGGAATTTCTAATTGGAAATTATTTATGATGCATCTACAATGAAAATTCATTGCTGCCTGTGTGAAGTAGATAAGCCGCCTATACAAGGTTACTTGAGTGGCCAACTGAAAGACCTCTGTCAATAGAAAATATATTTTCATGTATAAAGAATGGCATGTTTTTCTTGTGTCACTGGGAGAAAGAAATTAATCGTGAACATCTGTAAATCTTGACATCTTCTGCGATTTGAACTTTCCAAAAACACTTATTTTCGTTGTGCCTTACATGGTCCTGGTCTCGTTGGAGGATGTTAGGGTTGATGATCGGGATGGAAGTTTGCCGTTCAATTATTCCTCCCTTACTTACAGCCTAGCCAAGCATGATGTCTTATTCAGAGAGTTAGACCTGAGCCAGGGGATGTTCTGCTCCGGTGACCCTCCACCACATCACCCTGTTGTTTGTCATATTTAGACACACACAGGCCAGATCAGGCCAGACAAGGAAAACCAAATGTTGATTACACAAATTGTAAGTAAGTTAGTTACAGTGCCTCCCAAAGACATGATTGACATTTGGAAAACAGGGTAGGCTGACCATTAATGTTCATGATTTATGTAAATCTGCTAGTCAGCTAGCTGGTTATTTTTTACTGATTGTGATTTATATTCAATGCTCCTAAATAATAACTGATGATATATCGCTGGCTGGCTAGTGGCTTGTGTGATTATTTTAGTATAAGGTGGTTAGTTAGAGTCTCTGCCTGTGTTCAGTGCTTAATAGGGCTAGGGGGCAGTATCCTGAATTTCCGCCTCTCTGACATGCCCAAAGTACACTGCCTGTTACTCAGGCCCAGAAGCTAGGATATGCATATAATTGGTAGCATTGGATAGAAATCACTCTGAAGTTTCTAAAACTGTTAAAATAATGTCTGTGAGTATAACATAACTGATATGGCAGGCGAAAACCAGAGGAAAATCCATTCGGAAATGTATTTATTTGGAGGTCAAAGGCATTTCCAATGACAGACTATTGACTATACAAAACAAGAGCTCCCAGATTGCAGTACCTATGGCTTCCACTAGATGTCAACAATCTTTATCTGAGGTTTCAGGCTTGTTTTTTGAAAAACGAACAAGTAATTGGAGTTAATCCAAGGTGTCTTGGCGCGCGTGAATAAGGTGCGCGCTCTTCTTTATTTATCTTCCCTATTGAACATACTATTCTCCGTCTTTAATATTATAATTTATTTAGATATTAGAGTACCTGAGGATTAATTAGAAACGTCGTTTGACTTGTTTGGATGAACTTTACCGGTAACTTTTTGGACTCCTTTGTCTGCATGTTGAATGAGTGGATTACTGAAATCAATGGCGCCTACTAAACTGACTTTTTGGGATATAAAGAAGGACTTTATTGAACAAAACGACCCTTCATTGTGTAGCTGGGACCCTTGGGATTGCAAACAGAGGATGATCTTCAAAGGTAAGTGATTTATTTTATCGCTATTTAGAATTTGTTGAGCCTGTGCTGGTTTGAAAAATATGAAAATGTGGGGCGCTGTCCTCAGACAATCGAATGCTATGCTTTCACCGTAAAGCCTATTGTAAATCGGACAACGCAGTTCGATTACCAAGATTCTAAGCTTTTGAATGATGTATAACACTTGTATTTTCAATATTATCGTTTTTTTACAAATTAGGGTACCTGAGGATTGATTAGAAACGCTGTTTGACTTGTTTCGACAAACTTTACCGGTACTTTTGGGATTTATTTGTTTGCATGTTTGAACGCCTTTGAACAGGTGGATTACTGAACAAAACGCGACAACCAAACTGAGTTTTTGGGATATAAAGAGGGACTTTATCAAACAAAACAACAATTTATTGTGTAGCTGGGACCCTTTGGATTGCCAACAGAGGAAGATATTGACAGGTAAGTTATTTATTTTATCTGTCACGTCCAGGCCTGAGAAGACAGGCTGGAGTGTTTCGTTTCTGTCCCTGTTCCACGCTCCAGGATTCCTGTGCCCGTCGTGGACTCAGCCCGTCCTGTTCCTGCTCCCCGCACCAGAGTGCCAGTGCGCTTAGTGAGCCCAGTATGGCCGGTTCCTGCTCCCCGCACCAGAGTGCCAGTGCGCGTAATGAGCCCAGTATGGCCGGTTCCTGCTCCCGGCACCAGAAGGCGTGCGTGTCCCCTGTCCGGGACCTCCAGAGAAGGTCCCCTGTCCGGGACCTCCAGAGAGGGTCCCCTGTCCGGGACCTCCAGAGAGGGTCCCCTGTCCGGGACCTCCAGAGAAGGTCCCCTGTCCGGAACCGCCAGAGAAGGTCCCCAGTCCGGAGCCGCCAGAGAGGGTCCCCAGTCCGGAGCCGCCAGAGAGGGTCCCCAGTCCGGGGCCGCCAGAGAGGGTCCCCAGTCCGGGGCCGCCAGAGAGGGTCCCCAGTCCGGGGCCGCCAGAGAGGGTCCCCAGTCCGGGACC
>QNTS01001947.1:72662-92178 GCA_003317085.1 Hucho hucho
AGTCACATGAATAAAGCTTGAGTTCTACAGAGTCACGTGAATAAAGCTTGAGTTCCACAGAGTCACGTGAATAAAGCTTGAGTTCTACAGAGTCACATGAATGAAGCTTGAGTTCTACAGAGTCACATGAATAAAGCTTGAGTTCTACAGAGTCACATGAATAAAGCTTGAGTACTAAAGAGTCTACAGAGTACATGCAGACAAGACCAGAGCTCCATGTTCAGACTCCACCTCTGTTACACCCGAAACAACCTACAGTAAAACTGTTCCATAGCAAATATGAAAACACAAAATCTTCAATATCACCAAGTTTGGTCCAATTCAGCTCTATGGAGCTGCTTGGAACTGTTGTGGAAGCATGCACTAAACGAGAGTGTCACGACTTCCGCCGAAGTCGGTCCCTCTCCTTGCTCGGGCGGCGTTCGGCGGTCGACGTCACCGGTTTTCTAGCCATCGCTGAGCCACTTTTCATTTTTCCATTGGTTTTGTCTTGTTTTACACACCTGGTTTCAATCCCACAATTACTTGTTCATTATTTAACCTTCTGTTCCCCCATGTTGGTTTGTGAGTGATTGTTTTATTGTATTGCGGTCCGTATTTGTGGGCTTGGATGTTATTGACGTTTGTTAATATTTTGAGTAAAATTTGTTATATTTACTCATAACTGCTGTCCTGCGCCTGACTCCTCTACACACAGACTCTTTACAGAGAAAGAGTGTGCAGAGATCTGAATTACACCTGGAGAGTGCTGAGCACACTTCCAACATTCACACTTTTCAAATTTGGATTTATAAGGAATAAACAGATTCAAATTCCAAATTCACTTTTTGTGTATCTTGTTTGCGTGGATATCCTTATGTATAGTCCAATTCGACATCAGTGAAAGATACGGTTTCCACTGCATACAACATAAACAATCAGCAACAAACGATAAGCAACAGCTTGTGTAAAATCAATGGATGCACAATAACCATTAGTCACCTGACAAAGATCCTTGAAGGATCTAAACATTGTTTATTTGCGAATTAAGGTACATGGTGGACTTTATGAGTGTGCAGGCTCTATTTCTTTTGCACAATAACCATTCACACATCAACAGAACTAGATCACACATTACCAATAATTGAAAAGACAACTATAATGCTTTGTGTCCAATCAATTCTTCCTTAACTGCAGCCTATTCTATTCTACTCTATACAGTACACTGAGTGTAAAAATCATTAGGAACACCATTCTCTTTCCATGACAGACTGACCAGTTGATTACAGGTGGAAGCTATGATCCTTTAGTGGTATCACTTGTTAAATCCACTTAAATCAGTGTAGATGAAGGGGAGCAGACAGGTTAAATAAGGATTTTTAAACCTTGAGACAAGTGAAACATGGATTGTATATGTGTGCCATTCAGAGGCTCAATGGGCAAGACAAAAGATTTAAGTGCCTTTGAACAGGGTAGTAGTAGTAGTAGTAGGTGCCAGGCTCACCAGTTTGTGCTGGGTTTTTCACACTCAACAGTTTCCCGAGTGTATCAAGAACGGTCCACCACCTAAAGGACATCCAGCCAACATGACACAACTGTGTCAACATGGGCCAGCATCTATGTGGAACACTTTCGACACCTTGTAGTCCCAACAAATTGAGTCTGTTCTGAGAGCAAGGGGGTGCAACACAATATTAGGAAGGTGTTCCTCATGTTTTGTACACTCAGTGTATAATGCCTATATCGTCTACCGATATGACTTGGTGTGAAAATCTCAAAACGCAGAGAGTCTGTACAAATCCCTTTCCATCATCTATAATCACTGTCTCCCCCCAAAAATATATGATGCACTGATATCTAAACTCCTGCAATTTGTGTTTCAAACTCCAAACTACCAGCCCCATGCTGAACAGAATCCATCCACTAAGGGAAACAAATTAAAAAAGAAGGAATGAATGAGAGCAGCAGTAGCAGCTGTATGTAACTCACCTATCACCACTAGGTACATGCCTGCCCAGTAGTCCACAGTGGGCGACAGTTTGGACGTGTATTTGTTGTCCTCCTCCATGCTCCTCTTCCACAGACAGACCAGACCAGTAGGGACCAGTATTCAAACTCCCTAAACGGTGCCAGCGAGAGAAGTGGACCTCCAACAGGGACACAGGCTCATCTGAATAAGGCTTATCTTTGACATTACCAAAGGTAGCATTTTCAATCAGTTCCTAGAATATTTATATTCCTTCTCCATAATGGACTCACACACATTTGCACCCAGACATGCTAAGTACACACACACACACGCACACACACACACACACACACACATGTACAGTACAAACACACACACACACACACCACACAGCACCCCCACCTCCACTTCCCCGCTGAGCAGATTAGGATGACAACTGTCAACTGTGAGTGTAAGTACACTCATGAAAACACACACACTCATGTACACACACACTCCTGCCCTGGGTGAATGCTGCAGTCTATCTATGCTCCTGCCCAAATTTCACTTGCACCCATCTGTGCTAACAGCATTTCCTTCACAGTGTTTTATTGTGTGTGTGTGTGTGTGTGTGTCATGGCCTGTGGAAAAAAGGGACACTATCTAATCCAGCCAAAACTCTCCTGGTCCTCCCCCTGTAGAGCGAATAACACCTTTTGGCAGAGCGCGGCCACACATACACACACACACACACACACAGAGTGCTCTAAATATTACGAGGAGAGATACTGTAGCAAAGCAGCAAGGAGAGCCCCAGTGCCTGTCGTTCCAGAGAAGTCTCATCGGCGAGGAGCTACTCCACAGCTGTTTCAACGAGTTAGGCTTCGCTTAGAACATCAACCGTGAAACTAGGCATACTTACTCTCCAAGAATTACCTTGACACTGGGAAAAGTCAAAAGGCATTATTCAAAATGATCCCCATTTTGCAGCCTCATATGGCCAAATTACCTCCACACTCCACACAGCTAGAATCTTTAGTTGAAACAATAACAAAGAAGGCACCCAGGCTCTGTTTTGGTAAAAAGATGAGCCTAGATAAATTGGACACACCTACTCATTCCAGGATTTTTCTTGACTTTTACTATTTTCTACATTATAGAATAATAGTGAAGACATCGAAACTATGACATAACACAAGTGTTGAACAAATCAAAATATATTTCATATTTGAGATTCTTTAAAGTAGCCACCCTTTGCCTTGATGACAGCTTTGCACACTCTTGGCATCTGGATTGACAGAGTTTGAGAAACCATGTGCTAAATGACCAAAATGTAAAAATTAAGGAAAAAACTGGGCTTCACTCCCAATCAGTGAATCTGATGATGGTGTTCTGCAGTATCCCTTTAATAATAATACAGGCTTTACTGATCAGGGGACCTGGGTGAGTATGGGAGAATGCTGATCAGTGGCCCTGGGTGAGTATGGGAGGATGCTGATCAGTGGCCCTGGGTGAGTATGGGAGGATTCTGATCAGTGGCCCTGGGTGAGTATGGGAGGATGGAAGAACCATTCCAGCCATTCAGACCTAAGGTTAGTGAGGGAGCTGATGACGCCTGTGATTGTGAGGAATGGAAGCGAGCGAGAGAGAGAACCATGCCCTCCGACCACCTGGGGGTATGCTAACCCACTCTATTAAATTAGTCAAAACAGGAACATTTTAAACATTTTACATCTGGGTCGAAATTAATAAGGAAATGATCTCAACAGAGAAAACTTTCATCATGTGTGCTACCTCTATCTCTCCAATAGAATCCCCATACTGTAACGATGACAGCTTCTCTATCCTAGCGGGGGAGATCAACCATTTCCAGGCCCAGGGACATGTACTAGTCTGAGGCAACCAACATGCCAGAATTGGACAAGAACCTGACACTCTCAGCACACAGGGGGACAAACACTTACCTGGAGGTGACAGCATTCCCTCCCAAATATGCCCCCCTAGACACAACTATGACAAAACAAACAATAGAAACGGGTCACAACTCATGCTGCTCTGTCGCACGCAGGGTATGTATATAGTCAATGGTAGGCTTCGAGGGGACTCATATGGTAGGTACACATACAGCTCATCCCTTGGCAGTAGTACTGTAGATTATTTTATCACCTCAACCCTGAGTCTCTCGGAGCATTCATATTTAGCCCACTGACAAACCTATCAGATCACAACAAATCACAGTCTACTTGAACAGAGCAATACTCAATCATGAGGCATCAAAGCCAAAGGAACTGCATAATATTAAGAAACGATATAGATATAGTAAGTAGCATAGAAACCTACCAAAAAACAATTAGGCTACAACAAATCTCATTTAGACAACCTCCTGGACAAAGTGTTCCACTGTAATAGTAAAGGTGTAAACTTGGCAGTAGAAAACCTACAGTATATTTGACCTTTCAGCTTCCCTATCAAATCAACACATTTAAAGCAGACACAAAAAAACATTTATAAAAAGACAAATGGTTTGATGAAGAATGCAAAAACTAAAGAAAGAAATTGAGAAACCTATCCATGTCACGCCCTGACCTGTATGAGCCGTTTTATGTCTCATTTTGGTTTGGTCAGGGTGTGATTTGGGGTGGGCATTCTATGTTCTAATTTGTATTTCTTTGTTTTGGCCTGGTATGGCTCTCAATCAGGGACAGCTGTCTATCGTTGTCTCTGATTGGGAACCATACTTAAGTAGCCCCTTTTCCCTCCTTCTGTGTGGGAAGTTAACTTTGTTTGTAATTTGTGTAGGTGTCTATGTGCGACACAGTATTGTCCGATCTTTGTTCAAAGGTTTTGTTTTGGTGAATTAAACTTAAATATACATGTTTTTCTCAACCCGGCACGCTGCGCCTTGGTCCGTTGTTGAAGATCGTGACATTCCAACCAAAAACATAGAGACCCAGAAAACCTGAGTCTATGCCTTCACTATGGTGAATAACTAAAACAATACAGAAATACACTACGGAAAAAGAACGAACAGCACGTCAGAAATCAGCTCAATGTAATTGAAGAATCCATAGAATCTAACCACTTCTGGGAAAATTGGAACACACTAAACAAACAACAACACAAAGAGTTATCTTTCCAAAATGGAGATGTATGGATAAACCACTTCTCCAATCTTTTCAGCTTGATAACAAATAACAAATACCAAACAGCTAAAACATATACATGATCAATTACAAATCTTAGAAGCAGCTATCAAAGACTACCAGAATCCACTGGATTCTCCAATTACATTGAATGAACTACAGGACAAAATACAAACCCTCCAACCCAAAAATACCTTTGTGTTGATGGTATCCTAAATGAAATTATCAAATATACAGACCAAAAATTCCAACTGGCTATACTTAAACTCTTTAACACCATCCTCAGCTCAGGCATCTTTACCAATATTTGGAACCAAGGACTGATCACCCCAATCCACAAAAGTTGAGACACATTTGGCACCAATAACTACCGTGGGATATGCGTCAACAGCAACCTTGGGAAAATCCTTTGCATTATCATTAACAACAGAATTGTACATTTCCTCAGTGAAAACAATGTACTGAGCAAATTTAAAATTGGCTTTTTACCAAATTGCTGTACGATAGACCATGCATTCACCCTGCATACCCTAATTGACAAACAAAAACAAAAGCAAAGTCTTCTCATGCTTTGTTAATTTCAAAAAATATTTTGACTAAATTTAGCATGAGGGTCTGCGATACAAATTGATGGAAAGCGGTGTTGGGGGAAAAACATTCAACATTATAAAATCCATGTACACAAACAAAGTTTAAAAAACACACATTTATTTCCAAAGGGCCGTGGGGTGAGACAGGGATGCAGCTTGAGCCCCACCCTCTTCAACATATATTTCAATGAATTGGCCAGTGACTAGAACAGTCTGCATCACCCAGCCTCACCCTACCAGAATCTGAGGTCAAATGTCTACTGTTTGCTGATAATCTGGTGCTTCTGTCCCCAACCAAGAAGGGCCTACAGCAGCACCTAGATCTTCTGCACAGATTCTGTCAGACTTGGGCCCTGACAGTAAATCTCAGTAAGACAAAAATAATGGTGTTCCAAAAAAGGTCCAGTTGCCAGGACCAGAAATACAAATTCCATCTAGACACCATTGCCCTAGAGCACACAAAAAAACTATACCTACCTCGGCCTGAACATCAGCACCACAGGTGCTTTAGAAAACAGCATCTGCTTCATTTGAATACTTTCAAAATATACAGAAAATAAGGGCATTATTGTCAACATAAAAGGTGAATGGTGGCCGTTTTTTATGCAAAGTTTTAATGCTTTTTCACGGGCGTACAGTTTCAGGACAAGGTCTGATTTATAACGGGAAACACAAACATGCGTGAGCCAAGTTTTTAAATCTGAATATTTTTGTACTTGTACAGTCTTTTCAGAAATGGTGCATGCAGATTGTTGTGAAATCTACGCAACGGTTATAAATGAGGCTCCTGGTGTGGGAGGTCAGTGTATGACAAGGGCCTGGATTCAATCAGATCAAGCATTAACCATCGATAGCAGACATCCACATAGTAGATGTTTTGGCAGTGATGGAAGTGACAATGCATTGGAGCCCCCAAATCGGAGAGCAGCTGCTTTTGCGATTGTAATGAAGCCACACCCGCATCACTCGTGTTAGAAGTTCATAGCAAGAATGTGCAGGCCACATAGAAATAAGTATGATCAAATATAAATTAACAAAATAATGAGTATTTCTGTCATCCTAATCAAGGTGTAGTCTCGATTACATCTCACATTCCAATGTTTGAACTTATAAACAAGGCTGCATGGGATTTCTGTTAATGTGACTCTGTGCAGCCAATGGCAATGTCCACTTTAGGTGTAATGCCTGTGTGGTGATAGCCTACAGATTATTTGTCCCCACAGATGGTTTGTTTACATAGAAGGTTAGGATAATTTACATGGCATATCCTGGGGCCCAGGACTGAGTTTGTAAAACCATGCCTTAAGCCACACCTCAGTAGGCAGAGCTAGGCATGTTGCAATGGACATTTTGTAATACCGCGAAAAGCATCTCGTTAATAGGTCCGCCATAGTTCTGTGCACCCTACTTATGCTAATATATTTGAGACCAATGTATTGCATTTAATTTAGTATTTTACTTAATAAGTAAAATATATTTGAACAGGAGCGCAACTTTAATTTTAGAAGTGGGGGGGACATAATATATGATTTTTTATCCAGCTGGATTAACACTCCAAATAGCCTACCCGACCGCTCGGAAGCGTCCGCATGGTCCTAAAGAACATCTTTGCCTTGTTTTGTATCACATTCCAATGACAAAACTGGGGGTGGACAATAATGCAAAGTTGCGCCCCTGTATTTGAGTAGCAAACAGGGAAACAGCGAATCCCAGACAGTTTGCAGTAGAACATACCAGAGGGGGGAATCGTTTACTACCTAAATTATTGTGATCATCTGGTTACCACCAGTGTTTTGAATACATTGAGCTAGTTGGCAAAGCAGACCATGGGACGCCTTTCACAGAATTTATTTGTCAAAGGTCCGTGTTGGGTCTGTGTAAGCTATGCGATTATATTGGAGAGGAGACAGGTTTATAGAAGAGAATATCATCTATGAATTTACTGTTAGTATTTCTAAGTAGCGGCCATGTAGTAGCCAGGGAAACTAATTGTTCTCACTTCATGATAGAACATTCCGATTTTTCTGCCAGACAGTGGCTCTCTTTACCTGAATTGTAAGGATTTTCTTGTGATCACAAAAAAACTTCTTACATTATTTTGCTCAAATAGAAATGATGTTTTCTTTGAAAAGATGGGCCTGGCTGAGTATAGAACATTCCGTTTTCTGCCTGAGTGTGGCGCTGTTTACCACAATTCTCTGGATTATTTTGTGGCCAGAACAAAACTACTTATTTTGCTCAACTAGAGATATAAATAAATTATGTTTCTTAGATGGGCCTGGCTGTCATGAAAAATACATTGAGGGGAAAGGATCCGTAGACACAGAGGCTGATTATTTTTCTGCACATCTTTATTTACAATCCTGCCTAACAAATTAAAAAAATATATTTTCAATATTCATGTTTATATTTTTCAGTATTACTAAATTAATATAAGAAAATTGTTATTGAAATCTAAATACTACTCATATTACAGCGCAAGCGGTAAAGCTTCATAGCAGATGAAACATTAGTCAAAATTTCCAAAGTGCCAAAATGCCACAAGTGTTCATACTTCGATAAATTATTTTTCAATATGCTTTAAGATACAAATGTCAAAGATACGTCAACAACCCTTCCTCCTAATGACCCTTCTATTAATTAAATATTGTGAAAATCCCCAAAATCATGGTCTTTTTTTTAATCTAGTTTCGTGAGGAATCACCCATTGGCTGAATCAAGAGTAAGGCCTGCTTTCCTGCTGGTCTTGGTCAACGCACATACTTCAGCGCTGACCAATAGCGTTTTGGGGCAGACCAGCTTGCATAAGTCACTCAGTGTCATAAATCTCTCAGTGTCATAAATCTCTCAGTGTCATAAATCTCTCAGTGTCATAAATCTCTGTGTCATAAATCTCACAGTGTCATAAATCTCTCAGTGTCATAAGTCTCTCAGTGTCATGAATCTCTCAGTGTCATAAATCTCTCTGGCAATATTCCTCAGGTGATAGAAGTTAGATGCCACAGGACTCAACATCCATTTATCAGGGCAATGTGAACGTCTTTCCCACTCAGTGAGTCAGAGACAGAGAGACAGACAACATTGGGAACAGCAGTCTTGAGGCTCTGCATGCAGTACATCCTCAATAGCAACCTGTGTTTGTAAAATAAAATAAAAACAAGCATTGATATTCTGTATGGGTCACTTGCTTTAAATCCTTCCATTCAGTGTAGCTTTTCCTATATAAAGTATATAAGGACTTTGTGACATCTGCTGATGGAAAAAGCGCTTTATAAATACATTTGATTGATGAATTTGATTGAATAGCATAGGCTTTGAGAGCGAAAACACAATGTAATCTCCCCCATGTATGAAGTACAATGAAGCGTGGTTTGGTGAATCAAGGTGATGGACATCCATTATTGTAGTGAAAATTTCAGGGAATGAATGAAGTGGGGTGAGATAGAAGAGTTGGTCTTGAGGATTACATGAAGCCCAATACACACTGTGTGTATTAACAAGTTTCAATAAAGGAATGTATATATTGACATATATTGACAGGCTGTATGTATGGTGAAGATGAATGTTATCACTAATAGCAGGCCTCACGCTGTGTGGCGTGACTTGCTCTATTCAGAGATTCACTGATGATGTTCTCTGATCCATACAACTTAGAAAGATAACTTCCCCATCTATCCATTCACTAATATATGTTACCACATGGAGGCAAATCATTGTCTAGATTATTTTCATTGCAACACACAACCCCCCACCTCAACTCAGTGTGGAAGGTGTGGAAACAACACTGAATGCCAGTTGAAATGACAGACAGAAAGTAGCATAAATGATAACGCTAAGAACACTCATTTATAATAGTGTAATAGGTGCTTAAACACTATTTACCACAAATGGCATTTACATGCTCCACTACTTCCTGTCTGGCTCTCTGTACAGTATCTCATCAGGACTCCCAGCCTCAGTGCTCTCTCCTCTCTGTACAGTATCTCATCAGCCGCGGGACTCCCAGCCTCAGTGCTCTCTCCTGGGGCTCTGACATGTGAGTCAGCCTCTGCACTCTGTCTTATCAGTCCCTCCGCTCAGACCTCTCAGTCTGTGATTACTGTAACATGATGATGAAGGAGTTTAGGAGGTCATTAACATGAATGGCTCTAAGCTTTCAGATTGTGGAGTGTCAATGTGATTCAGTCGACACAGATCAAAACAGCTAATTAAGTATGCAGGATGATTTGGACATCACATGCCTTTGTTGGGTCACACACATACTCACATACACTCGCACACACCTCCTTTGATGTTGCGTGACACTGTTGTCGTGACTTGACTTTTAACATAAATGTGAAGACTGTTATTTATCTAATAAACTAACTATGTTTAATTGTTACCCGATCAAATTAGTCATGTAACAATTAACTCATTAGGATCTGGGGCACCACGAGAGCGGTTCTTTAAAGAGTTACCATTTCCCGAATTAAACTCTAAAGGTCTTTACCTATCTATAAACAGTCAATTTATTAATCACAACCTTGTATCATATCATCATTCTGAACAGTCGTAACCTCCTTGCATCATATCATCATTCTGAACAGTCGTAACCTCCGTGCATCTGCAAAAACCAGACACTTATGACACCAATTGGTTTAATTATTTATTTACTAGTTAACTAAATGGTAACACAGGATAAACATACACACTTAATACATTATCTCTTTAGGGCTAGGGTCCCATTTTCCGAATTTTCGCCTGTCTGACGTGCCCAAAGTAAAATGCCTGCCACTCAGGCCCAGAAACTAGGATATGCACATAATTAGTACTATTGGATAGGAAACACTCTTTAAAACTGTTAAAATAATGTCTGTGAGTGTAACAGAACTGATATAGCAGGCAAAAACCCAAGGAATTTCTGTCCGGAAATATATTTTTTTTTAACCTTTGCTCAGTTTGAATGCCTGCTTATTGAATTTTCAGGGAAATAGGACCCAGGTTGCAGTCTCTGGGCAGTGTTTGAAGCGTTTATAGTGGAAGAGAGCCGAAAGGAAGATGATTTTGTATGACATACCAGGATATCCTTTCTGTCTAGTGCGCGAGATACCCGGGAGAGCACAGCTTGGTGTTTACCTTTTCTATCGTATAGGTTATTATCCGAGTGAAATATAATAGCCAATATAGATAAATGGATGCCTAAGGATAAATTATAAATGATGTTTGATTTGTTTGGGCAAAGTTGATAGGTATAATTTGACCGCTTTCTCTTCACTGTACAACGGGCGAGTAGACTGGAAATGCTTGGTGGATTATCTGAACATAACGCGCCAACCAAACTGAGATTTATGGATATAATAAATGACTTTTTCTAACAAAGAACCATGGATTCTCTTGTTTGGACACTTGGGATGCCCTCAGCAGAAGTTCTTCAAAAGGTAAGCGATTTATTTTAGCTCTTATATGGGTTTTGTGAGACCCGCGCTGGATATGAATTTATGCTAATGTGGAAAATATGAGAGGTGCTATCCTCAAACAATCAAATGTTGTGCTTTCGCCGTAAAGCCAACGCTGTGATATTAACAAGACTCTAATCTTTACAACCATATGCAACACTTGTATATCCATGAATGTTAAATATTACACATTTTTATTTTGAATTTGCAGCGCTTTGTTTGCTCCGAAAACGAGCCCGCTCACGGGATCGGATCCGCAAGAGGTTAAAAACAGGTCCCTAGTGGACTGACAACAATATGGCTGCTTGTTACAAAATATATGGTGAGGGTGAGAGAGAGAGGGACAGAGACACTTAACGTTGGTACATTTAGAAACTACTCTCACTTATACTTTTCACATGAACCGCCGCCCGCTTGGAGTAAGACATCATGAATGTATTTAAGTGAAAATGCCTTGGTTCGCCGTGTATCTCTCTCGGAACCGAGCCGCCGTGGAAATGGGGTTGGGCCTTTTTACAGCACGCTTGTAAGGCTCGGATTGTCTGAAATGGTTCCGACAAGTCTTCTACTGTTGTCCTTTTCTATAGTTGTCCGGTATCTGGTGACTTGTCGAGTAGTCCTGAACAGAACTACAGAGTTTATTCTCCTTCCATTCACTCTGGAAGATGCCTCTTTGAAGATTGGCTAGCCAGCTGTGTCGATGGTTCACAGTGGGGTGATGAGAGTAGGGTACTACGGTACCCTACTCTCATCACCCCACTGTGAACCATCGAGCATAGTAGAATGGTCCCCCTTCAATTCGCTTTCTAGATACTTTACTTAGGACAGCTAATCAGCCGTACCAGTGAATGCCCGGGAGGTGAGTTTATCGTCTCTACCTCTTGTTGAGATTCAGAGTTCAAACCACTTTAAACGTGAGCTGCAGCTCTACGTCTCTTAATTCTTAACCCATCATTTTATACAGTTTGTTCAAAAGGGCGGATCCGTCAGGCTGACACGCTCTCTTACCTCACTCATGGGCGTGACTTGTCACTGTGCAAAGTTTATGTAAAACAATTATAATTTATGGTTCCTATAATCTCTCTTAACACTTTAATAATTTTTCATATTTCATGCACAACGCATCGGATGGAAACTTCGTACATGTAGTGGGTATACTTTACAAGTTCCAGTATTTCACCTCTTCGGGTGAGAGGGGGTCTGGTTGAAGTCATTCATTGCAAACCTGATCTGACCTATTTGGATCCTCACAGGACAGTCATGACCCTGTCCTTTGTGCTTGGTTTACGCTCAGTAGCCTCCAGACTATGTCCAGAGTCCCTCTGTGTCATGGGACCATCTGTGGTTGGGCGCCAGAACAGGCTCTGAGGATGCTAATTGGTGAACAACTAGTGCCATTTCCTACGCAACACAACGATGAAGACACAATAAAACATTAGCAAGGGTTTGGTTCAAGGCTGTGTCAAACCTCCAGTCCAAAAATTAAAGTAGGAAGTGTATTATGTGACATAGGACACTTTTAAGGACAATAATACATTATGATATCCTCATAGCTATAAACCAAGGGTGGGCAACTCTAGTCCTCGAGAGCCTGATTGGTGTCACAGTTTTGCCCCAGCCCCAGCCCCAGCTAACACACCTGACTCGAATAATCACCCAATCATGATCTTCAGTTTAGAATGCAATTTGATTAGTACCCTCACTACGTAGGGAATAGGATATATTTTGAGACAAGCCCTTCGACTTCACCTAGTGTGAACTGCAAGAGACTACTCCATACAGCAGGCCTGGGCAATTCCAGTCCTTGGGGGGGCTGATTGGTGTCACACTTTTCCTCCATCCCTAGCAAACACATCTGATTTTTAACTGAAGACCATGATTAGTTGATTATTGGAGTCAGGTGTGTTAGCTGGGGCTGGGACAAAAGTGTGACACCAATCAGGCCCCCGAGGACTGGAGTTGCCCAGGCCTGCCATACAGTGACTGACAGTGACGTATATTAAAATGACTAGCTGTCATTCTACTGTCAGTCTGTTGAGGCTGTGATTGTGAAATCATTCTAGAAATTCGACAGGCCTTCAGAAGTTGTTATTGATTAATGCTATTTAAATGCCATGGCACAGATCAATAACCAGCCAATCAATAGGCTAACTGATTGCAGGGCAGTGTTGTTGTCAATCCTTTTAAGACATTCCATCAATAAAAGGAAATGGACTGTGTGCACTTCATTAGTTTATTTTGCCGTGTTACCTGTAAGATAAACTGTATATTAACAACAGAAACATGATCAATACAACATTACCATATCATGCATGGCCTGTGGGACTATGCCACCTATATGAAATATCTGATTTAAACTGACTAATGGTCTACTTAAGGCCAATTGGTAGCCTTTGTTAACCTTTCTAACCAACTGTATGAAATAATATACATATCACTGAAACTCAAGAAACCCAGTCCTTGACTAATATCTGTTTACATCATTGAGGGAAAGATAGCACTTTATAATGTACTACTGCTATGAGTAATAAAAGCCCAGAGTTAAATAGGGACACCATGCAGATGTTTGTTCAGATCGGACAGTCCCACACCTTGGCCCAGACTAAACACTGCCCCAGTGCACTCTGTTACCACTCTCCCAATGCGGAAGACAATGGAAAGGGCAAAGTCTTAATGCTCTTATTACTGGCCTCCCTAGACTCAGAAAGTTCAGCATGATGTTGATTCCTGTGGTGCTGTGGTTTGTCTGTCACAATGAGTGGAGCAGTCTAGAGTGTGCGTGTGTGTGCGTGTGTGTGCGTGTGTGTGTGTGTGAGAGAGATGCTGTATATCATCATGACTGACTCTCTAGAGCCCCCTAGTGTCTGTGTAACACCGCTGGAGTCCAAAGACCCAACTCAAGTCCAACCAATCTCCACTTAAAGGGTTGAGCTGGGGTGTATTCATTACACCAATTCTGTTTTGCAACAGAAACCGTCTACTCTACTTCTGCAACAAAAACGAGAGTTTGTATTGGACAAATTCAGGTAGGTTTCCGTTGCAAGACATAATGAATACACCCCTGCCTTGTGTACATTGTGATTGAAGGGGTGGTAGGTAGCCTAGTGGTTAGAGTGTTGGGCTAGTAACTGAAAGGTTGCAGGATCGAATCCCAGAGCTGACAAGGTATAAATATGTGGTTTTTCCTCTGAGCAAGGCAGTGTGCCGTGGATGTCAATTAAGGCAGCCCCCCGCACCTCTCTGAATAAATGCAGAACAAAACATTTCAGTTGAAGGTGTTCAGTTGTACAACTGACTAGGTATTCCAGCAGACATAAAGGACATAATTTCCTGCAATTCTACACATTTTGCCATGGTTTGGAGAAACATTATGTTTTAAAGCTAATTTCCTGCAATTCTACACGTGATATGAGTGAGAATGATGAACAAAATCAATGTGGGCCCCCTGGAAGTCAGGGGCCCTTGGCACGTGCCCTGTGTGCCCGGTCTGTATTCGGCCATGATTACTTCAAGTTTAGATATCTGGCTAGACTAGCTACCAATCTAAAAATTCTTAGCTGGCATGGCTAATTGAGTTACTGTCAGTGACTGACATAAGATAAAAACTGCTGATGCACAAATTACAAAATTGCACCTGGTGTATTTTAATATTCTTACTCTCAGTAGTATGTTGAGACCCCAACTGAGCTGCAGTGTTAGTGGTTTTTTTGTTTTTTGTATGGGGCCCCTAAGTGACCGCTTATGTCGCTTATGCCTGGAACTGGCACTGCCGCCACTATTTCGATGTAATTTCCTGTCCTAGTGAGGAAATGCATGTTTAGGTTCCACCTACTGAGGTATAAGGTTCCACCTACGAAAAATGACGAAGGCTACTTACACAGTTCCCTCTGTAATTATTGGACAGTGACCATTTTTCTTTATCTCTGTACTCCAACACTTTGGATTTGAAATAATACAATGACTATGAGGTTAAAGTGCAGACTTTAATTTGAGGGTATTTTCATATATATCCGGTGAACCATTTAGAAATTACAGCACTCTTTGTACATAGCTCCCCCATTTAAGGGGACCAAATGTATTGGGACAAATTCACTTATACACTATATATCCAAAGTATATAGACACCCCTTCACATTAGTGGATTCGGCTATTTCAGCCACACCCGTTGCTGACAGGTATATGAAATCGAGCACACAGCCATGCAATCTCCATAGAAAAATTTGCAGTAGAACGGCACTACTAAAGACCTCAGTGACTTTCAACGTGGCACCGTCATAGGATGCCACCTCTTCAACAAGTCAGTTCGTCAAATTTCTGCCCTGCTAGAGCTGCCCCGGTCAACTGTAAGTGCTGAAATCTTAAAGCTACAGCATACAATGACATTCTAGACGATTCTGTGCTTCCAACTTTGTGGCAACAGTTTGGGGAAGGCCCTTTCCTGTTTCAGCATGACAATGCCCCCGTGCACAAAGCGAGGCCTATACAGAAATAGTTTGTTGAGATTGGTGTGGAAGAACTTGATTGGCCTGCACAGAGCCCTGACCTCAACCCTATCGAACATCTTTGGGATGAATTGGAACGCCGAGCCAGGCCTAATCGCCCAACATCAGTGCTCGACCTCACTAATGCTTTTCTGGCTGAATGGAAGCAAGTCTCCGCAGCAATGTTCCAACATCTAGTGGAAAGCCTTCCCAGAAGAGTGGAGGCTGTTATAGCAGCAAAGGGGGACCAACTCTATATTAATGCCCAAGATTTTGAAATTAGATGTTCGACGAGTAGGTGTCCACATAATTTTGGTCATGTAGAGTATGTGTATTATAGTACTCAAAAGTTGAGTATTTGTTCCCATATTCCTAGCACGCGATGATTACATCAAGCTTGTGACTCTACAAACTTGTTGGATGCATTTGCTGTTTGTTTTTGGTTGGCTTTCTGATTATTTTGTGTCCAATACAAATTAATGGTAAATAATGTATTGTGTCATTTTAGAGTCACTTTTATTGTAAATAAGAATAGAATATGTTTCTAAATACTACATTAATGTGGATGCTACCATGATTACGAATAATCCTGAATGAATCGTGAATAATGATGAGTGAGAAATTAATTTACAGACGTACAAATATCATACCCCCAAGACAAGCTAAACTCTCACCATTACAATAACAGGGGAGGTTAGTATTTTGGGGGTATGATATTTATGCGTCTGTACGGAGGGCACTGAACATATTTATGAATTGGATGTGGGAATGTCCACGTGGAGTTGATGAACATCAACAAATAGGGCACTGACTGCTGTCAGTGTAGCTAGCTAGCATGCTAACCTTATCTTCGCACAGATGGAAACAACTGGCCTCTCTTGACTACGCCATCTACTGTTATCTCCAAAGTTTTGGCATCTTCCATAAATTGCGGTCACGAATCCACCATAGAAATAGTTAGAAAGAATAAGACGAAACTCTGGTAATATGGATAACTATTATAGATATATATTCATTTCACTACATTGTAATGGACAGGGTGCAACCTTCGGTAGGTAGGCTGCCGGCAGGCTTCGGTTCAGAAAAGCCAAGTCAGCCTTACTCATGGTTCTCCCAGGGGAAGCAAAATGATAGGCTACAATGACTTTGCTCAGGGTCATGCAAGCTGCAAATGACATGTAACTACATTTCTTGAATTTTCTTTTGCGGGTTCCTTTTCATTATCTGAATAGACACTTGTGGTTTCTAGCTAATGTTACACCAATGAAAGCCGTGGAGCATTTAGTGAAGCTAAACTTTAGTGGTCAGGGGGAGAGGGTTTGCTAAATGCTTATCATATCACATAATAATAACTTTTACAAAATGGTCATATAAATATATACAGTACCAGGCAAAAGTTTGGACACACCTATTCATTTAAGGGATTTTCTTTATTTTTACTATTTTCTGCATAGTAGAAAAAACTATGAAACAACATATATGGAATCATGTAGTAACCAAAAAACTGTTAAACAAATCAAAATATATTTTATATTTGAGATTCTTCAATGTCCTCCAGGCTTTGCCTTGATGACAGCTTTGCACACTCTTGGCATTCTCTCAAGCAGCTTCACCTGGAATGCTTTTCCAACAGTCTTGAAGGAGCTGCTTTTCCTTCACTCTGCGGTCCAACTCATCCCAAACCATCTCAATTGGGTTGAGGTCGGGTGATTGTGGAGACCAGGCCATCTGATGCAGCACTCCATCAAAGCCCTTACACAGCCTGGAGGTGTGTTTGTCATTTTCCTGTTGAAAAACAAATGATAGTCCCACTAAGTACAAACTAGATGGGATGGCGTATTGCTGCAGAATGCTGTGGTAGCCATGCTGGTTAAGTTTGCCTTGAATTCTAAATAAATCACAGACAGTGTCATTAGTTAAGCACACCCACACCATCACACCTCCTCCTCCATGCTTCACGGTGGGAACTATACATGTGGAGATCATCTGTTCACCTACTCTGCATCTCACAATGAAACCAAAAATCTCAAATTTAGATTCATCAGATCAAAGGACAGATTTCTACCGGTCTAATGTCCATTGCTTGTGTTTCTTGGCCCAAGCAAGTCTCTTCTTCTTATTGGTGACCTTTGTAGTGGTTTCTTTGCAGCTATTGGACCATGAAGGCCTGATTCACGCAGTCTCTTCTGAACAGTTGATGTTGAGATATATCTGTTACTTGAATTCTGTGAAGCATTTATTTGGGCTGCAATTTCTGAGGCAGGTAACTCTAATGAACTTATCTTCTGCAGCAGAGGTAACTATGGGTCTTCCGTTCCTGTAGAGGGCCTCATGAGAGCCAGTTTCATCATAGCGCTTGATGGTTTTTGAGACTGCACTTGAATAAACTTTCAAAGTTCTTAAAATGTGCAGATAAGGGCTTGGCAGAGACAGGGACAGGCTTGGTCTGTGCAGACGAGGACTTGGCAAGGACAGGTATAGTTTTGGTTTGTGCAGGGGGCGGCTTGTCTTTTTTGTCAGATGTAGGCATTTCCCCTGTGACAGGTAAAGACTTAGTTTGTGCGGGTAACAGTTGGGCCTTTTTGGTAGGTGTACAGGTGACAGGTAAAGGCTTGGGTTGTATGGCGTGGTGGCGTAGGTGGTTGCGGGCGTGTCTGTACAGGTGACTGGTGGTGTGGAAGGTGGTATGGCACGCCTCACACCTGTAGGGCCTCTCATCAGTGTATGTGCGCTGGTGCACCTTCAGGTTGTAGGCCTGGGTGGTGGAGTAGTCACAGCTCTCACACTACATTTCAGCTGTCTGCCTCTGCGCATCACAGGTTTCTGGGGCCGACCCACCTTTAATGGCAATGCAGTCTACGTGTGTGGTGTGGCGTTTGAGGTGACTCTGGGTGCGGAAGCTATTCTGGCATTTGGGGCCGGGGTAGGGCCTATCATCTGTGTTTGTCCTCTTGTGGAGCCTGAGTTTGAAGGAGTTGGTGCTCGTGTATGTGCACTGTGCTCTGGCTGTTCATCTCCATGTCTTCTGTGGCTCCTCCTCAAGCAGCCTATTATTAATTGGGAGTCATTGGGAGTTATGTTTTGATGCTATCACTGATCGAAAGAACGTTTGATATTGATACAGTGCGTGGACAGTGTGTTCACAGTGTTTCTAAACCCAGAGGTGCAACATCCCGAGACTTCCGTGAACGCTTGTGAAACAGACCAAACAGAGCAGGCCAGGGTTTGAGAAGTCAATGAGAGAAGTGAAAGATATTTGCTTAGTTGTTCATTTTCTCTATCGAAAGACAACCTAGATTCGAGGCAATTTCTTAAGTAGTTGAACATGTTATTACTCCAACCTCATGAAAATGAGAAACTGACACATTTTCATTTTCGTCAAAAACAACTTAATATCGAAGGAGTGCCTTTGATTTGACGGCCTGCACATGCGCAGTTCGGCGCAAGACAACGTTAGACCCAATGATGTGTTTCTACTTATGACCTTAGCTAGCCAACATCGCCATGACATGGTTACAAATGTGATCTGGAGTTTCTATTGGAGAAGCAGTTTTAACCTTTCTCCATACCCTATTGTCTTTGATGTGTTCTTTGGAGTCTTGTTTGATGCATATTTTCCATCCATACACATTGATAGTTCCTCTGTCAACCTACCGTTCAACATCGCCCTCTACAGGCCTGGAATAGCTGTAATTGCCAAAGGTGTCTATGGCTGCATTTACACAGGCAGCCCAATTCAATTATTTTACCACTAATTAGTCTTTTGACCAATCAGATATTTTGCCAATAATTTGGCAAAATATTAGATTTGGGCTGCCTGTGTAACCACAGCCTTTGTAATGGGGAGTGATAAGGCCAGTCATACCATTACTGATAACATTGCATTGCCCCAGATAGGGTGAGGGTAGCTCGATTTTACATCCACATGCATATCCTATAG
>QNTS01001947.1:96836-120333 GCA_003317085.1 Hucho hucho
CAGTGCACCGCATTCATACAGTGCACCGCATTCATACAGTGCACCGCATTCATACAGTGCACCGCATTCATACAGTGCACCGCATTCATACAGTGCACCGCATTCATACAGTGCACCGCATTCATACAGTGCACCGCATTCATACAGTGTACCGCATTCATACAGTGTACCACATTCATACAGTGCACCACATGACCATTATTTGTATTTACCAAATATTGTATTACTAGACGAGAAATATTAGTCTACCCTGTCTATTCTACATGCGAAAGAAAGGTTGCAATTTATTTTATTGATAAACTTTTATTTTATAATCAGAAGTGATCAGAAGTAAAGTGAAGCTTTCCACTGCAGTTCAGTTCTCCCTCCAGTAGAGTACAGAATTTCTTGCTTTTTGAGACTGGCCACTGTACCCATAGCAACGATTACAACAACCCATGTAGTGAGTGATGTTGCCACTTTCCCACTTTTTCCAGACTTCAGTTATGTGTAGAAGCAAAGTAATAGCTAAGCATACCAGCTAGTCTGTAACCTATGTGAGGAGGGTGGATGTTCCATTGAGGAGGCTGAACTTTCCATTGGAGAGAATTGCAGCTTGTCGCCTCAGGATAGATGCATGGAATTAACAGGGCCAGATTAAGAAATCATAGACCCCGGGGCTTTGTTTTTTTCAAAGGCCAGATTGTACAATATTTGCAGGAAATATACACTGTATATACACTACCGTTCAAAAGTTTGGGGTCACTTAGAAATGTCCTTGTTTTTGAAAGAAAAGCACATTTTTTGTCCATTAAAATAACATAAAATTGATCAGAAATACAGTGTAGACATTGTTAATGTTGTAAATGACTATCGTAGCTGGAAACGGCTGATTTTATATGGAATATCTACATAGGTGTACAGAGGTCCATTATCAGCAGCCATCACTCCTGTGTTCCAATGGCACGTTGTGTTAGTTAATCCAAGTTTATCATTTTAAAAAGGCTAATTGATCATTAGAAAACCCTTTTGCAATTATGTTAGCACAGCTGAAAGCTGTTGTCCTTATTAAAGAAGCAATAAAACTGTGAGAAATGGCCAAGAAACTGAAGATCTGGTACAACGCTGTATACTACTCCCTTCACAGAATAGTGCAAACTGGCTCTAACAAGAATAGAAAGAGGAGTGGGAGGCCCCGGTGCACAACTGAGCAAGAGTACATTAGAGTGTCTAGTTTGAGAAACAGACGCCTCACATGTCCTCAACTGGCAGCTTCATTAAATAGTACCCGCAAAACACCAGTCTCAACATCAACAGTGAAGAGGTGACTCCGGGATGCTGGCCTTCTAGGCAGAGTTGCATAGAAAAAGCCATATCTCAGACTGGCCAATAAAAATAAAAGATTAAGATGGGCAGAATAACACAGACACTGGACAGAGGAACTCTGCCTAGAAGGCCAGCATCCCGGAGTCGCCTCTTCAGTGTTGACGTTGAAACTGGTGTTTTGTAGCCTGGGGAAGGGGAAGTACCAGGGTGCTAGGCATGGAGCTGGGGTTGGGCCTGGGGCAGAGAGCACTGGGCTGGCTGTGGAGGTGGATGTGGAGGAGCAGGGCTGGAGAGTGGGAGCAGAGGGATGGAGAGGGAGTGGGGGAAGCATGGTGGGACGTGCTGATGAAGACTGTCAAGAAACTCCTGGAGCTGCTGTGTGACGAGGCAGTGAGTGGGCTGTCTGTGTGAAAGAGGGATAGAGACAGGAACATGTTATCTAACTAAAATAGTTCATTTAGTTTAGCCTTACAGTTCTCTCTCTCTTTCTCTTTCTAATAGAGTAAACTCCTGAGGTTCCTCTCTCCACTGGAGAAGGATGAACAGTCCCTCAGGAAGATGGACATCTTCACTGAGTTACACTGTAAAGGCTATATATGTATGTTATGTTACCTGTACTTATTCATTCACTGTTACTGGCTTGGGTTTTTACATTTAAATGTTGAGGTTGGACATTAGCACGTGGGGCGCACCAATTGGTGTCACCTCGTTAGTCAGTATGTATTACACCTGTGCTGGCATGTCCATCTTGTTAGTCGGAAGGTGTTTCACCGGTGCTGGCCCACGTAAACACAGGACAGTAGTAGTGACAGAGGAGCTGTATCAGTGTTGTCTCTGTTCACCTCCTCTGCCAGGCCATGGGGATCGAGAGCCAGGAGGATGTGTACAAGATGGCTGACTTCTTCATGAACTACAGACAGCAGCAAGGATAGCAAGCCCAGGTATGGGAGGCAGAGAGGAGGAAGGTAATGATAACCAGAGTAGAAGATGGATGGACGTTCCTGTGAAAAGGATAATGAAACGTCCCCTCTTTAATTTCTTCTTTGTATTCAGGATGTGTCTGCAGAAGGGGGTGTGGCCAGTCCTCAGGCGGAGCGACGGTATCGTACCTCCTCCTGCAGCTCGACCTCTGACCTCATCCACCCTAACAATGTCCTGGTGGCCCTGAGGTCTTTCACTAACCACAATGCCAGCCCAGGTCAGCACTAGGGCCCTCTGTTTCAATAACCAAACTAGCATAGTACTGCCGGCCCAGATCAGCACTGGGGCCTTCTGTTTCAATAGCCAAACTAGCATACCAGTAATAACGAAGCAGTGTATTGGGCATGCATTCTAAGTGGCTTGCTAGAATGGGCATTATATGGTGACACACTGGGCTCAAAATAGTCTACTTAAATCAGTGGAGAAACTGCCTTACACATTTCATATGACCAAGCGAAACTTTACAAACACATTTCTCACAATGGAGTGATGATTGTGACTGACCAGGTGAATCCAGGTGAAAGCTATGATCCCTTATTGACTTTTAAGCCTTGAGACAATTAAGACATTGTGTATGTGTGCCATTCAGAGGGTGAATGGGCAAGACAAAATATTTAAGTGCCTTTGGCAGTAATGTAGGTGCCAGACGCACCGGTGTCAAGAACTGCAACGCTGCTGTTTTTTTTCACGCATAACAGTTTCCCGTCAAGAATGGTCCACCACCCAAAGGACATCCAGCCAACTTGTTGGAGTCAACATGGGCCACCATCCCTGTCGAATGCTTCAACACCTTGTAGAGTCCATGCCCCGACGAATTGAGGCTGTTTCTGAGGGCAAAAGGGGGTGAAACTCAATTATTAGAAAGCTGTTCCTAATGTTTTGTATACTCCGTGTAGATTCAATCCGTCTTCTAATTGAGTTATAAAACCATTGATATAAAGAGCGGTGATTGATTGAGCATTGATTTTGTTTTTTATCTATTTGTTCCCAGCACTGTTCTGATCGAGGTTTAACAACAGACACAGAGTCTAAAACAGAACACAGAGCTACGGATGCTGCTGCACCAATACGTCAACTCCAGGGTGAGTGTGTGTAAGTGCATCTAGAGGGTTTATGTCCAGAATGTTCGTGCTAATTTAGAGACATTTACTGACAATCTCTATTCTTCTGATTCATTCTGAGCTGGATATTCGGCCCACCCAGGTGATGCCGTTGGCTCCTGAGTGAATGAGCTGACCAATGAGGAAGAGAAGAGCACACACGAACAGTGTAGTGGAAATGCTTAAATATTTTATGAGGAAAATAAAGCACTTTATCAACTTACAGTATGGGAGTTGATGTTTAACACAATGTCAAATATAAAGTAATCGGAGTTACCCAGTAGTAAAGTAGAATGTTACAGTATACCAACAATATTGAATAAAATGTAATGCATTAGAGCTTGTACAATATAAACAATTTATACGATGAAAATACATTCAGGGATCAGCCACAAGGAGAGTGGTTGATAAGTATGTTTCAGCCAGCGACGTTGAAGATCTTGTTGCTGAGTGCAGAAGGCAGGGAGAAGAAGAGCAGGCCCAGGAACAGAAGTCTCAGGACGACCCCCAGCAGCAGAGCACAGTGCAGCTTGTACTGCCTCCAGACTAGGATACACACTACACGCACCGGGCTCAGCATCCACGACAGACTGCTGTTGGGACGACTGCAGGGAGAGATGGGTATGTTCTACACACACAACCCTCAACGAGTCGTATAGATACTCATGCAACCTCTGCTGCACACATCAACAACACAGCGACATGTATTACACGCTGTAACCAAAATAGTTTTTTCAATTCATTCAATTTATTTAAAGTCCTTGTTAAAACAGACATTAAGATTGCACACTTTTCAACAGAAATATATAAATACACTTTATCATACGAACAGACGAGAGTTAGTGCAAACATTAAAATATTTTTTTGGTCGGTTTATATTTATTTTGTGAACACGGGATCACTAAAATGACTGCAACACAAATATTGTCAAAACTGCAGGTTGACGTTTATTGGGATGAGTCTTGTCCTTGAGGCAGAAGTGAGCGAGCTGCAAAGTCCAAATTGGCAATTGTAAACATTTATGGAAAAAATTTCGCTTGTTGGTCTTAATTTAAAGCTAGGGTTATCTGTGTGGTTAAAACTAGGGTTAAGTTTAAAATAAGATTTTATGACTTTGTGGCTGTGCCAGCTAGTGACCACTCTTCAGAGCTGCCTCCAGAACAAGATTCATGCCAAAAAATGCCAACCTGCCTCATAACTACAGGTAGGTCAAGCAAGGGAAAACATGAGGGAACTGCCCACTGCAAACAAAGTAATCTTAAATCAAATTGTATTCATCACCTACACAATTTACAGCAGGTATAAAAGGTGCAGTGCAATGCTTACGTGCTAGCTCCCTCAACATTGCAGAACAACATCAATAATAATCAAAAGTCAATCAAAAACAAGTAATTAGAGGAAGGTAGTATGCATAGTAATACAACTGCTAATCAATAGGGCAAGCCAAGTAATCTGATAGGCCGATAGGGTAGAGGTGAAGAGGCCAATCCCTACCTCCCTATTTCTGTACGTCTCATGAGCTATAAGATAGTAATCTCTACATCGTAAAAAAAAATAAAGAATGTCTAGATCCGGACATAGATAAAAGGTTTAGTAACTGACTGTAAAGCTACAATAGAAAGAAAGTCATGCCTTGTCAGAAGACCATGTAAACTGAATCCCTGTGAGATGTTAGAATCCAGTTGCATGCGTATTTGTCTCTAAATCTACAGTGCATTTCCTGGACAATTTAGAAGAACAATATACAAGAGCATTCCAGGTCCCTGAAGGAAGGGCTGAAGAAACAGGCATTGTCCATTAAATGTTGGTGTTTGAGGACACAAATTAAACCAAACGATAGCAAGCTTAGCTCGGTAATTGATAAATATTAAAAAGTTATTCTTGTATTCTTTGTCCCTCTTTAAATCTTGTTAAACTAGGTCCTACGAAAATAGACATCTGTTGTTCAATCGCTTCATCATTATTTAAGATAGTACAAAGAGGAACATTAACCTCTAGGGGATCATTGCACGACTTGACCGTTTTGGAGAGCCTGGCGTGCCCAAAGTAAAATGCCTCCCATTCAGGCCCAGAAAATAGGATATGCACATATTTGGTACCATTGGATAGGAAACACTCTGAATTTTGTAAAACTGATAACCATTTGTCTGTGAGTAAAACAGAACGGATATGGCAGGCAAAACCCCGAGGAATTTCTGTCCTGGAGAAAGTGGTTTTCACAGAGTGCCTCATTTGGAACCCCTCCCTCATGAAAATGCCCATAAAAGGGCATATGAATGCAGTACCTATCGCTTCCTTTAGATGTCAACAGTCTCGAGACAGTGTTTTGATTCTGTTCAGATGCTTTAGAGCAGAGAAGAAGAGGGAATAAGGAAGTGCCTCTTTGGAAGTCTATAGGACTGGGCGCGCGCTCTTGGGAAGCGCGCACTGTGTTTTTCTCCGTCTGTAGAGCTCAGTTTATATTCCGGTTGATTTATTATAGTAAATATACGTANATGTTTGATTGTTCTTGGACAAGTTTATAGGTTTAATTTGAACGAGTTCTAGTCACGTTTCAATGGAGTAGTCGACGCTGTAGTTTCTGATTATAACGCGTGAACCAAATGGAGATTTATGGATAAAATACATGACTTTTTCTAACAAAAGAACCATGGATTGTCTTCGTTGGACACTTAGGAAGACCTCAGCAGAAGTTCTTCAACAGGTAATTGATTTGTTTTTGCTGTGAAATGTGTTATGTGTGTGCCACGCTGGCTAATGAAATCATGGCTATGGGAAAAGTATGAGAGGTGCTACCCTCAAACAATCAAATGTTGTGCTTTCGCCGTAAAGCCTTTTTGAAATCTGACAATGCTGTGATATTGCCAAGAAACAGAGCTTTTGATGAGTATGGAACACTTGTATATTGGTGGATGTTTAATAATTCAACTTTTGGATTGTGAATTTGGCGCCTCACATTTCACCGGGTAGTGTCGGGAGTGGGGCTCTAGCGCCCCAGTGATCCCTGAGAGGTTAACTGTTGGAAACAATAAATTTTTTGTCCAGTTCAAGTGATCACACCAACCAACCCCATGATTCCCATTTAAAAACAGCCGTATAATAGAAGGATTTGGGAAAATTACAACATCACTTGAGAAATGTATGTCCATGCAAGACCAACAGTACCAATCAACTGACCACTAACCATGTCCTTCCAAATCATTTAAGTCACAAAGAAATAGATCCATAAATAAACTATCTCTAAAACTTCAGGGTATGCTTCAGGGTATGCTGCATCATTGGTGATCAGATCAGGAGCGAGGCGTTTGATTGGTTAGTCGGTGGTCAGTGCAGGAATGGTTAGGCCCACTGTGCTACTGTAGGGTAGAAGATATATGGACGTTCTTAGTTTTTAGTAGTCCAAGGGATAGATAAAAAGTCCAAGGGATAAATAGAATGTCTTTGAGTACAAGGTGTGTTAAGCAGCGCTGCCAAGGTTAGATGGGTGGTGGGGCGGGGGCAAGGCTGGGATGCTGAGGGAGGGGACTGTGGGGCTGCAATCATCTTGTCTCCGCATGTATCCACCTTTCCCACCCTCATTCTCTTCCTTACGCCCTCTCTCAGCAACACTGAAGTGAGTGTGTTCGGGGAGAAGGAACTGAGGGAGAGACTGGGGATATGGTATAAACAGTAGAAATGGAAAGTGTGCGGTATCTCACCCACCACCCCCACCCCTCCCCTGCGTCTAGACCACCTCCAGGCCACCCTGGTACACACCCTGCAGCCCCATTCATCCCCCTCAGGCCCCCAGCAGCTTCTTGACCAGGTAGCCAGGCATGCTGTAGAGGAAGAGCCCCAGCATCATGAGAAGCAGCAGGGCCACAATGATCTTGATGATGAGCCACTTGTAGCGGTTACACACAAGGTAGCGGATGGCCTTCAGGGGGCTCAGGAACCACAGGAAGGTGGTGTCTGGCCGACTGGGGGGGGAGTTAGAGGGGATGGGTGGGGGGATAGGGGAGTAGATAGTGGAGAATATGATGGACAGGACGGGGGGTGACGGTTAAAAGTGTGAAAAAGAAGATATAGGGAAGGGAGTGGAGAAGGGTATGGGGTAGATGGAGGGCAGTTGTAGGAGAGGTGGGGGACAGAGGGGTGAGTGGGTTGAAGGGAGGATAGTGGGTGGGGTGAGAAAACGGTGATAAGCGGGGCAGAGGTGGAGGATAAAAAGAGAAAAGAGGAGAGCCAGTGTTAGTGGTTAGTAAGACATGTGATCTAACTGTTTCTAATGGATCACATTTCTCCAAACAACCCTGTTTATGAAATAACTACATTATTTGTATTAACCAAAAGACCACTGCACAGTCAGCTAAGCACAGATATATTCCTCAGACGATGAAGACATAAAATGGGATGATGATTGTTTGACATATTTCAGACACTCAAATAGTGACTTACAGGAACATTTAGGTTTAAGTGACTTGCTCAAGGGCACATCGATCATTTTTTCACCTATTTGGCTCAGGGATTTGAACCAGTGACCATATGGTTACTGGCCCAACGCTCTTAACCGATAGGCTACCTGCTGCCCATATAATGACAGCCCTTGTTGTTGATTTGTAGTTAATGTCGCTACCAACTTGAATAAATGTATTTCATGTTTTTTCTTAAATTCAGATTTCAGGGAGAATTTCACTGTAAATATACAGCATTATCCTGGCACCAGAGTTGCCAGCTTAATATTGTAGTTTTGCGTTATTTCTAATTATCTACGGACAGAAAAATGTGCCATGTCAATAAAGTTATGTGCAAAATGTAGTGTTTACTGGCACCTGTATGGATCTTGCGTAATTAGATTGGTCGACACACCATCTGTAGATTGTGTGATTTGATTGTACAATGAATATTTGGAGACCTAGGTCTACGTCATCGGAGATTCAATTGGCACATGCGCATTCGCGCTAAGTTGCCATCTGAGAAACAGAAACGAGCAAAAAGTTGGTTGTTGTATTCGATTAACATTTATTGAAAAGTATGGATTTCAACAAAGAAATGCACGTAACTACAGAAGACAAACATAGGTACCAGGTAGGCGTTTCATTATTCGTTTTTAAATATTGACCTTGGGTGAATCAATGTAGTCGGAGGTAGATATTCCACAAAGCCTGGACTCTGCTCCACTCTATTGGTGAAGTTGGTTTAGTCTGCTAGCAACTCTGGTGCCAGGATAATGCTGTACATTTACAGAGAAAGGTTTTGCACTGCATATAATAAGTCTTAACCTAAAGCCGCCAGTGTAACGACGGTGTAATGCACAATGGCAGACTCATGATTGACACAAGACATTGACAGGTTGAGAGACAAGAGACATCACAGGAAAGGAGACAAAGACAGGGAGAAGCAGGAAACACAGCAAAGAGGAATAGGTACCAGACACAATCTTTGTATATCTGAGAAAATGCAAAGATTGAGAGACAGAGATGTGGAAAATAGGACCCGAAAAGAAAGAGGACAAGAGATGAAAGAGGAAGATGTGATAAAATCCATTGAGTGACAGATACCACAGGAGATGGGAGGAAAGGGATAGACAGATATGGGATCAGTGAAAAGGAGGAACAGAGGAGAGAACTGGAGAGGACCAGAGAGAGGACCAGACAGAGAAAAGGAGAGGACCAGATAGAGGGTAATTGATAAAGAGAAAGTGACAGAAAAGGAGGAACAGAGGAAAGGAGAGGAAACGCTAGGATAGGAAAAGAGAGAGGGAGCTACCAGTGGCCCTGGTAGGTCTCAGCCCCCTCAGGCCCCCAGCATCTTCTTGACCAGGTAGCCAGGGAAGGAGTAGATGAATAGACCCAACAGGAGTAGCAGCAGCAGCAGGCCCAGGGCCTTGAGGATCAGCCAGCGGTAGTTGTGCCAAATGAAGTAGCGGATGGACTTCAGGGGGTTCACAAACCACATGAGACTGGTGTCCGGGCGACTTCAGAAGGAGGGGAGGAGGAGGAGAGGAGGGGATGTAGATGGAAGGAAAGACAACGCAGGTTGGAGGGGAGAGAGGGAGGCAACACAGAGACAGTAAGAAAGGAAACAGAGGGAAATGTGAAGAGATGACAGGAAGAGAACAGTGTGATGGTGTGAAAGTGTGTTCACATTGCAATGAGGTTCACGTGTCAAAATAGACTGTATTTCTTATTATTATTTCAAACCATTGTGTGCACCACATAACCTCTGAATAAGCCAGTGCGGCTCAGTTGTTAGAGCACAGTGCTTGCAATGACCGGGTTGTGAGTTCGATTCCCATGGAGAACCAATGTATGAAAGGTGTACAGTATGCACTCACTACTGTAAGTCACTCTGGAAAAAAGTGTCTACTAAAATGTAAACCATTATCAGCTTCTGATGGAGGCAGAATGAGAGGTTTTGAAATAAATGATCGGGAAAAATACAGTCTGCTTTAAGAGGTTAACACTTGCACAGTGTTTTCTTGCATGGTGTGAATAGAACCCCTGAAGGAAGTGGAGGAGTATAGGACACTTGACCATGTCTGACTCTGTGCCATTATTTTCTGTTTCCCACCTTTGCTTTAACATTGAGTTATTTGTGATTGTGTACGTTTTGTCTGAATGTGTATGTGGGTATAGTCTTAGTGTGAGTGTGTGTATATACTGTAAATGTAAATATCTTACTTTGGTTTCTCCAGAGGGTCAGGCTCATTGCGTCCCAGACCAACAGGACTTTTCTCCGCCTCCTCTGCCGACATGAGATGAAGCTCCGCCTCCACTTTACCCTGAGAGGAAGAAACAATCATTCCAATGATCCAATGTGTGTGTGTGGGTCTCTCACTTTCTCTCTCTCTCTCTCACCGTGAGTTCCATCTCGTCGTTCTCGTCGCGGGCCACGAATGGCCACCAGCCCTTGACTCTCTTCTGTTTGAAGATGGAGATGCAGGGCAGCTCTGTCTGGTTCTGGACCATGTTTATAGAACACTGCTTGGCTGTCTTCGCCCCGCGGGGAAACCTGTTCAGGTCCAGCTCTATCGCACCTGTCAGAAGAGACAATACATGACATTAGAGGATAACTGAGGAGATGACAGAGCTTGAGGGATGAGATAAAGGTGCTGTATATGGCCGAGCGAATAGAGAACATTTGAGAATAATGGCCAATAGAAATTTTAAGAAGAATGTGTAGAGGTCTAGAGAGCTCCAGCAGTGTAGGCCTACAGTACCTAGGAAGTCATCAGCAGAGAAGTGGTCAGCGTCCCAGACCTGCAGGGTGAGGCGTGCAGGGATCTTGTACTCGGTCTCATCCCAGGAGAACATGGACTCCTTCTTGGAGATGACGATCTTCTCCTCAGCCACCAGGTAGTCGAAGGGGAACACGAAGCGCCAGTTGAAATTCCCCTCGCCCGTCAGAGAGTGGTAGTGGACGTCTGTGTCCTGCTTGTCCTCCTGCTGACCCTTCAGCCAGCTGGGTTAAAGGTCAAAGGTCACACGGGGTCAGAGGTTAGAGGTAAGGGTCATGTTGACCTGATGATGTAGTAAGTGAAGTGTAAGGACCGTGTTATTATTGGGTTGTTTTTGCATATTAACAAGCCTCACTTATCATGCTCTGTGTGAAGGTTGTCTGTGGAGGTTAGGCAGACGCAGTGAATATCAGATCACCATTTTACATCAGTCAATGTGATTTGAGTTTGCTATGAATCATTCATAGTATGACTCAGTATGTGTTGTATGCATTACAGGTCTGGTCCATTGAATACACAAAAAGTGCGGTGCGACCCTCCAATAAGAAACCAGTCAGTAATGAGAAATGAGATTGTTAATTAAATAAAATTGAAACATGGCTGTGAAATAGTGGTCATAGTGTGCCACCGTAAAACAACTGAATAAGAATAGTTTAGACTGTGTATTTAAATACACATTACCTGATCTGGTGTTGGACGGTCACATAATTACAAATGCCATGCACACACAAAGCTTTACCAAAAGAGTCAAATACATTCTTATGACAGTGCTTTCCTTCATTGGAGGGAAGATGCAGATACGAGATTAACATTAACAGAAGTGTCTTACAATGCAAATCTTGTCTCAATGCAGGCTCAGCACAGTGTGGGGTGGCAGACTGAGTTTATCCCCTGGAGTGGTGCCAAGTGGCCAGTGGTTGGTGAGGAGGGTTCAATTCCATTTAAATTCAGAAAGGAAAGCAAAATTCCAATTTCATGAATTAAAAATGTATCTTTGAAAATGTATGTCAGTTTTAAATTCTGGAATTTCAACACATTTTCTGTTGGACTGAATTGAAAACCTGAATGTGGGCACATTTGAGAAGCAGGAGGGGAGGAGCCTCGGTAAAAAACTCTTCTACGACTTTAAATGTCCATTAGTATTGATATACTCGCAACAGCATCATTAATAAATGGCAGCAAATTACAATACAATTGCAAAAACAATATGGAATCCATTCAATTTCCCATGCAAGCCTTTTTTGCTAATGCTGCCATGCATGAGACTTCCTGGAATCCCGAGTAGTTTTAACCCCCGCCCAAGACAATATACCACTGTTGTAGGAATGCAGGACCATACCAGTTAAACTAATGACAGTAAGGATGATTAGCAATTGGAAAGTAAAAAAATTGAATAGTGTTATTGAGTTATCCTAGCTTATATCCAATTTAATGTGCATGACAACTGACAAAACATTTTATCTTCTAAGTGGGTAATTCACAGAACTTATTTCAAACAGTTTTCAATCCATTATCTGGTTAATTCAATAACGATTAGTGAATTTCAGATTAGTAGATGGCCCTAGTGTGATTTGTTGACACGTTGACCTCTTTGCTGTTTAAGTGGTATGGTCCTAATTGGCTTCTGCTGTCTGCAGGCGTGAAGGCGTTGTGGTTTACTGCGTGCTGATAGGAGGGCTGAGGGAGAAGGGTTGGGTCTTGAGCAGGGTTAGCTGCGTACTGGTTGGATAGCTGAGGGAGGGGCGGGTAAGGAAGGGGGGAGGGGTTTGTACGAGCCATGCGATGTAAACGTGTGTTTTACCCCCTGACATAAATGTCAGACATCTTTTCTCCTGTCATGAAAGCATCGTCCTCTAGAACTACGTCATCAGTGTTCCAAATAATAACACGCAGTTCAAAGCTGGACAACAGCACAGCATCAACACACAGGAGAGAGAGAGCGAGAGAGAGAGAGAGAGAGAGAGGACGACAAACAAGAGACACAAACAAACACGCAACACACGGAAAACGTGGAAACAAACAAAACAAAACAAAAAAACAATGATTAACGCCAAAAAACGCGGGAGCACGCCACTTCGTCACACCCACGGGGCTATCGGGGCATAACGCCACGGCCCTCTGTGGTACCTACCCCCTGACAAATATGTCACTGGACTTTTCCCCAGTGAAGTAATCATCGTCCTCCAGTATTACTTCGTCTGTATTCCATATAATCACCCTGAGCTCATATCTGGTGAAGGGGGAGGAAGGAACACACACAGTTGGACTGTTGTTGTCTAGTGCTTATTTGGCCCTGGAAGGTGGCTGTACACTCCTATGGTGAGACATGTACCAGCCCAGGTCTAGTGCTAGATAACCAACCTTCTCTACTGAGATACAACACTTACCACAGAAAACCTGGAAGGGATATAAGTAGGAAAACTACATCCTTCTGCTTTGAGATTCATATATAAAGCACTTCATATAGGATCATAAATAAGAAGCAAAACTTCAATCAAACCTTTAGGAAATGTTAAGGTTGTCCCTTGATCTATTAGGTAATGTGTAACAAATACTGGTGGGAGGAGCTATAGGATGATGGGTTCACTGTAATTGTTGGAATAGTATTAACTCCTTAGGGCTAGGGTCCCATTTTCCGAAAATTCGCCTGTCTGACGTGGCCAAAGTAAAATGCCTGCCACTCAGGCCCTAGGATATGCACAGAAACTAGGATATGCACATAATTAGTACTATTGGACAGGAAACACTCTGAAGTTTCTAAAACAGTTAACATAATGTCTGTGAGTATAACAGAACTGATATAGCAGGCGAAAACCCGAGAAATTTCTGTCCTGAAATCATTTTTCTTTTGACATTTCCTGACTTTGAATGACTGTTTATTGAATTTTCTGGGAAATAGGACTGAGGTTGCAGTACCTATGGCTTCCACTAGATGTCGATAGTCTCTGGACACTGTTTGGAGCATTTATAATGGGAGAGAGCCAAAAGGTTGTCGATTTTGTATGACATACCAGGATATCCTTTCTGTCTAGTGCATGAGATACCCGGGAGCGCGCACCACGGTGTTTACCTTCTGTATCGTGTAGGTTATTATCCGAGTGAAATATAATAGCCAATATAGATAAATGGATGCCTAAGGATAAATTATAAATGATGTTTGTTTTGTTTGGGAAAAGTTGAGAGGTATAATTTGAACGTGTTCTCTTCACTGTACAAAGGGCGAGTAGACTGGAAATGCTTGGTGGACTAACTGAACAAAATGCGGCAACCAAACGGAGATTTATGGATATAATAAATGACTTTTTCTAACAAAAGAACCATGGATTCTCTTGTTTGGACACTTGGGAAGCCCTCAGCAGAAGTTCTTCAAAAGGTAAGCGATTTATTTGAGCTCTTATATGGGTTTTGTGAGACCCGCGCTGGATATGAATTTATGCTAGTGTGGAAAATATGAGAGGTGCTATCCTCAAACAATCAAATGTTGTGCTTTCGCCGTAAAGCCTTTTTGAAATCTGACAATGCTGTGATATTGCCAAGAAGCAGAGCTTTTGATGACTATGCAACACTTGTATATTGATGAATGTTAAATATTACACATTTTTATTTTGAATTTGCTGCGCTTTGTTTGCTCCGAAAACGAGCACGCTAACGGGATCGGATCCGTAAGACGTTAATGGAATGGAGTCAAACATGTGGTTTCTATTTGTTTAATGTGTTTGATACTGTTCCATTTATTCCATTCCAGCCATTACAATGAGCCCGTCCTCCTATATCTCCTCCCACCAGACTCCAATGCTGTACCTACACTTAAAAGGTGCTATCTAGAACCTAAAAGGGTTATTCGGCTGTCCCCATAGGAGAACCCTTTGAAGAACCCTTTTTGGTTCCAGGTAGAACTCTTTCCACAGAGGGTTCTACATTAAACCCAAAAGGGTTCTACCTGGAACCAAAAAGGGTTCTCATATGGGAATAGCCTAAGAACACTTTGAGAACGCTTTTTTCTAAGAGTGTACACTGACTGGACTCTGACACTTCCGCCGGCCCCAGACATGACATACTTCTTTGGTTTACGTGGTGATATGTCGATGGCGGGTCCAGGTGCTGCCATGTCCATGGGGAACATGTCTACCCACATCTCAATCCGCCCCTGTGGGGTTAAACAGAGGTCATAACAGGTTATAACCGCTCATAACAGCTTCATTATCCGATATTATAAATTATTTTACCCTCATAAGGCACTATATTATCAATTAACTCAAAAGTGACCAAAAGTAATTCAACTCTTAGTTCCAGATGAACCGTTATAATAACGTTATACTAATAATAAGTATGAGTGTGTGTGTGTGACCTGTTCAATGCCAGGGTGGTCAGGGTTGAGTAGGGGTCTTGTCTCGACGTGTTCTGGGATGAGTTTACAGCCCACCCTGGGGATCTCCTCCCAGTGCTTCAGCACCGTCAGGGCCAGGTGCTCATCTGTCTGCTTCTTCAGACCTGTACACACGCACACACGCGCACATACAAACGCACAGTAAATGTCAGGTCTCTAAATGTAGGCAAAGCTTAATAAATATATTTTCAACAGCACAAATGTATCATACTGTATGTCAAAAACTTACCATTCTCATCCTCGATCTCTGTGGCACCCATGAAGACGCGGTTGGCGACCTTGACCCTGCCCCCGGGGCCGTAGTGGGGTCCGTCCAGCTTGCCCTCCTTACACAGCTTGGCCAGGATCTGGCTTGGCTTCATGGGGTCACGCCACACGTTGTAACCATGTCTACCAGGAACAAACAACAACACCAGACTGTTGTCGATATTTACTTTATTTTTTATTTTCTTAAAATGTTTTGGGGAAACAGACAGACAGAGGAACAAACTAACTAATAGACAACCAGACAGAGGTATAAACTAACAGACAGACAGACAGACAGAGGAGCAAACTAACAGACAGACAGACAGACAGACAGACAGAGGAACTAACTAACTAATAGACAGACAGACCGAGGTATAAACTAACAGACAGACAGACAGAGGAACAAACTAACAGACAGACACACAAAGGAACAAACTAACAGACAGACAGACAGACAGACATAGGAACAAACTAACTAACAGACAGACAGACAGGGGAACTAACTAACTAACTAACTAACTAACTAACTAACAGACAGACACACAGAGGAACTAACTAACAGACAGACACACAGAGGAACTAAGTAACAGGCAGACAGACAGACAGAGGAACAAACTAACTAACAGACAGACACACAGAGGAACTAACTAACTAACTAACAGACAGACAGACAGACAGACAGACAGACAGACAGACAGACAGACAGACAGACAGACAGACAGACAGACAGACAGACAGACAGAGGAACAAACTAACAGACAGACAGAAAATGGACAGTAGAACAGAATGATATGGACAGACAGACAGGAACTCACACAGAGTAGTTGTTAGCGATGCCACAGGTAGCTCTGTGTTTGCTGTAGAAGCGGTTCTCCAGGTCGATCTTGGTCTCCCCGATGAGGTCATCAGTGCCCACCAGATCCCAGTCGTACACTGACACGGTCAACATGGATTCCATGGGGAACGTAGCCTCGATGTCAAATGCCCTGAGAGAGGAGGTGGAGGGAGTGGAGGGAGGGAAGGAGGGGAGGAGGAAGGGAGGGAGGGAGGAATAGGAGTGGGAGGGGATAGACAAGAAGAGGGAGAGATTGAGAGAGTAGGAATGACATTTGAGATAAGAAGTGGTCAGCTTTTAACAGATTGCGCTGCCGATGCATCTATGCCAGTTACAGGAGTAAAGTAATGCTTCAATAAAAAAAAGTAATGCTACACTTGATTGCAATGTTCTATATGAGTTGACTTGTTGAATCAGCACCAATGTGCAACGAGTGTATCCATCCACACTCACTTGCCAAAGACAGGGTTGAGCTGTTTGGAGATATAGTTCTCTTTATCCTTCAGCTCTGACTTGCCCAGTTTGATGACAACGTAGGGGTCCGCTTTCCCATTGACATCAGCAGGGTGGAGGTCTGTGGCCTGGAACACAGTGTTGGTGTGTGGTATGGTTTAGGTTTTTACTTACAATCTATTGAACCCTTATTTTACCAAGTGAGTTGAATGAGGATACATGATTAGGTCGCTGAAGTTTAGAGCAACAACCTGGGAAAGATTTGGTTTATGGTTAGAGGTTAGAGGTGTCACTCACCCTGACCACGAAGATGCGCACGAGCACGTTGATAGGGTCATTGTGTGGAATGCTCTGGAACATGCCCATATTAGGGTCAAAGCCCGCCTCCCGGGTGATCTCCTCAGACAGAGGCAACTTGTACATGCACATGGAGCCCTTGAATCTGCCCACGATCCTGTCATCATCCAGGGCTGCTTCATCATCGTCCCCTGCCTTCCCTCTGTACAGGTTGAAGGTGTGGAGCCAGTCCTCGAAGCTATCATACTCTGCCTCCAACTCTTTGTTGTACACCTGGATAATACACACACACACACACACACGTGGAATGGTATCAGACACACTCTGAACAACAAGGTGTGTGCGTGTGTGTGTCCAATGGAATCTCTAGTCCTACTGACCAGCAGCTCGTCCACTTTGGGTTTGCTGGAGCGTTTCTCTGTCCCCTCTCCTGCATGGTGACTCTTCTTCTTCTCCTTGTTCCTGCTCTTGTCTCGGCACTTCTCCTTCCCCTTGGAGCCTTTTACAGGGAGGTCATCAGGTTTGATATCTGATTGTGGGGTGAGTGGAAGGAGTGGAGGAGGGGGAGTGGAGGGGAGCAGGGGGGGTGAACAGGGAATTAATGGAAGAGGAGGAGGAGGGGAGTGAGGTGGGGAGGGAGGGGTGAAGAGGGACGAAGGGATGGACACGACACAACACCCCAGATGTCAATCAACATGAAAGTTGACATCTGACCCCTCTGGCCATCCATTGCTAGGGCTACTGATATCCATGACATCATGAGTAATTTAAAATGGAAAATACAAGTAACTACCAAAATAATGGAAACACTTGAGTAAAAGAGGGATACAAAGTATATTGAAATTAATTAAGCAATTAAAATCGCATCATGCTTAAGGTCATGTATAAAAATGCTGGGCAGGCCATTATTTTGGCTTCCATGGCTATGCCCCCATAAGATGACAATGCCCCCATCCACAGGGCACTGAATGGTTAGATGAGCATGAAAACATATGCCATGGCCGTCTCAGTCTCCAGATCTGAACCCAATTGAACACTTCTGGGAGATTCTGGAGCGGCGCCTGAGACAGCGTTTCCCACCACCATCAACAAAACACCAAATTATGGAATTTCTCTATCCCTCCAATAGAGTTCCAGACATAATCTATGCCAAGCTGCATTGAAGCTGTTCTGGTGGATTGTGGTGGCCCAACGCCCTATTAAGACACATTATTTTGGTGTTTCCATAATTTTGGCAGTTACCTGTATTTGTAAAGAGCCACATTATCCTTTTTTCAAATTCTGGGAGAATATCTTAATAGGAATTTGTTAAACAAGACATTTATATTTTTCAAAGTTTTAGACTTAAAAAAAAAAATTGAGTTCATGGTAATTAGTAGATGTATAGATGTATTAGATGTATCCACATTATTTGCTTGATATGGAATCATTTATGGTTAAATCAGGGGATTAAGGGACAAAGGGATTGATTTGAAAAAGCTTTATAGCCATATAAGCAAAGGTTGCATTCCTTTCATGGTAGTGCATGGCAGGGTTGGTCATGCTGGTGTGAGGGGTCGATGGGTATGATATGAGGTCATGGTTTCATTCCAATTTAGGTGGTGATGGATGAGGGGTAATTGGGTCAGAGGTGCTAGAGATGAATGATGAGAGGAGAGTAAGGAGGATGTGCAATGCATACAATGCCTTCACATGCTATACTCTACTCTGGTGCCCTCTCCACCAGTCCGCAAGCAGGCAGAGACAGACACTCTGATCCTGTAGCTCATTCATCTCAAAAAGCACAAATCAAACCCATACACTACTCCCATTCTCATCCACCATTCAGAGCTGGACCAGAATCCTGTCATTCTGAGAGACATGTTAGCCAACAGTTGCTCTGTTTTGATGCTCAGTACCAGCAGTGTTTACCTGCTCCCTCTGCTGCTATCTCCTGGTCCTCCCTCTCCTCTGCCTCGGCCAGAGCTGCCTCCTGAGCCCTGAGGATCTGGGAAACACAACTACACATCAGGATTATCCCCACAAGACACACATATTCTAGAACACTCCAGTTGTCTTATTGGAACTACTCAAACACTCTATTTCCAGAATATAACCATATTCCTACGAGATGGAACATAAAGCAATAGAATAGAATAGAATTGAACAGAATAGAATAGAATTGAACAGAATAGAATAGAATTTAACAGAATAGAATTTAACAGAATAGAAAATAATAGAATTTAACAAAATCGATCTCACACCTCCATCAGTGTCTCTATGGAAGCAAAATATTTGGACCACCAGTCCAGCATGCTCTTGTCTGTCTCATCGTCCTCCTCCACCTCTCCCTTCTTTTTCTTCTTCTTCTTCTTTTTTTCTTCTTTCTCCTCGTTCTGCGGGTACAAGAGAGAGTGTCTGATCAAACTAAGTGCTAACTGGCATCGAGATAAATGTTACAGGTGTGCATTGATGTCTGTCCACATTGTGATGCTCTTTCAAACATTGGGGAACAGATCCATACCAGGACTTACCACATCAACTTTAATAACTGCATCAGACATCTACAGGGGGAGGGTCACACAAAACAACACCAAATTACACGCAAAATATATACATCTAAACAAAACATGAATAGATGTTACAACACACACAGGACCAGAGGGAAAGCCATCAACCTCAATTTCAGTCCTTGAGGGCATCTCTACTTCCTTTTCATTCCAAAAACATCAAATCAAAAGTGATAAACATCAGAGACACACGTGTCAAAGCTTACAGCGTCTAACTTTACCACCGTGTCCATCTTCCTGACTGAGGGGTCGGCATCCATGTTGACTGTGACATCACCTGCGGGGCGAGAGAGGGTGCGGGGCGGGGTGCGGGGGTAAGGGGAGCAGGGGCCAGATTGGGACCCCCCGTTGGTCAGGACCATGTAGCTATTCATCAGTCTAGCTGGAAGGGGTCAGGGGAGTGACCGAGGAGGAACAGGACACAACAAAGTAATGGAATGAGAGAGACAGAGAGAGAGTGAGAGAGAGAGAGAGAGAGAGAGAGAGAGAGAGAGAGAGAGAGAGAGAGAGAGAGAGAGAGAGAGAGAGAGAGGGAAAGAGAGAGCGAGAGTGAGAGAGAGAAAGAGAGAGAGAGCGAGAGAGAAAGAGAAAGAGAAAGAGAGATAGATAGAAAGAGAGAGAGAAAGAAAGAGAGAGAGAGAGAGAGAGAAAGAGAGAGCGAGAGAGAGTGTAAGAGAGAGTGAGAGAGAGCGAAAGAGAGAGAGAATACAGATTGGTACAGAGAGAGGGAGAGAAGCAGTAGGAAATTCATATTCACACGCAGGTCTGATTCAGTCTGAGAGGTAATCACAAACTATTGAAAAGAATATGGAAGATTAGATTCTGAGACTGTACAGTATATTAACACATGTATATACTCAAACAGTATAAATACATGGTTTGGATTCCCCAGACCAATAGAAAAATGTAATCTCTTGTAATGGAAATAAAAAGTAGTAGAAAAGCATCTTGCATAGTGTGAGTAGGCTTACCTGCGCTGGCCCAATTGTTGTGTGTCTTGTCTGGGGGGCTGTAGATGAAGCGTCGCAGGCTGGTGACGGCATGGGAACCCACCAGGGTGTAGCGGCCAAACGCTCTGCAGTCCACCACCCGGATGTTCAGAGGAGGGTGAAGCAGCTCATTCTCTGGCAGATCCTGATGGGGTCAGGGGACAAAGGTCAGGGGTCGCATAAAGAGTTAGGAATTTGCCCTGGCCTATACGCAAGATCTAAGGTAAGTTTTAATTAAACCAGCTTGAATCCATTCTATAAACTCAGCAAAAAAAGAAACGTCCCTTTTTCAGGACCCTGTCTTTCAAAGATAATTCGTAAAAATCCAAATAACTTCACAGATCTTCATTGTAAAGGGTTTAAACACTGATTCCCATGCTTGCTCAATGAACCATAAACAATTAATGAACATGCACCTGTGGAACGGTCGTTAAGACACTAACAGTTTACAGACGGTAGGCAATTAAGGTCACAAGTTATGAAAACTTAGGACACTAAAGAGGCCTTTTTACTGACTCTGAAAAACACAAAAAGAAAGATGCCCAGGGTCCCTGCTCATCTGCGTGAACGTGCCTTAGGCATGCTGCAAGGAGGCATGAGGACTGCAGATGTGGCCAGGGCAATAAATTGCAATGTCCGTACTGTGAGACACCTAAGAGAGCACTACAGGGAGACAGGACGGACAGCTGATCGTCCTCGCAGTGGCAGACCCCGTGTAACAATACCTGCACAGGATCGGTACATCCGAACATCACACCTGCGAGACAGGTACAGGATGGCAACAACAACTGCCCGAGTTACACCAGGAACACACAATCCCTCCATCAGTGCTCAGACTGTCCGCAATAGGCTGAGAGAGGCTGGACAGAGGGCTTGTAGACCTGTTGTAAGGCAGGTCCTCACCAGACATCACCGGCAACAACGTCGCCTATGGGCACAAACCCACCGTCGCTAGACCAGACAGCAAAAAGTGCTCTTTACTGACGAGTCGCAGTTTTGTCTCACCAGGGGTGATGGTCGGATTCGCGTTTATCGTCGAAGGAATGAACGTTACACCGAGGCCTGTACTCCTTAGCGGGATTGATTTGGAGGTGGAGGATCCGTCATGGTCTGGGGCGGTGTGTTACAGCATCATCGGACTGAGCTTGTTGTCATTGCAGGCAATTTCAACGCTGTGCTTTACAGGGAAGACATCCTCCTCCCCCCCATGTGGTACCCTTCCTGCAGGCTCATCCTGATATGACCCTCCAGCATGACAATGCCACCAGCCATACTGCTCGTTCTGTGCGTGATTTCCTGCAAGACAGGAATGTCAGTGTTCTGCCATAGCCAGCGAAGAGCCCGAATCTCAATCCCATTGAGCACGTCTGGGACCAGTTGGATCGGAGGGTGAGGGCTAGGGCCATTCCCACCAGAAATGTGCGGGAACTTGCAGGTGCCTTGGTGGAAGAGTGGGGTAACATCTCACAGCAAGAACAGGCAAATCTGGTGCAGTCCATCAGGAGGAGATGCACTACAGTACTTAATGCAGCTGGTGGCCACACCAGATACTGACTGCTACTTTTGATTTTGACCCCCCCTTTGTTCAGGGACACATTATTCAATTTCTGTTAGTCACATGTCTGTGGAACTTGTTTAGTTTATGTCTCAGTTGTTGAATCTTGTTATGTTCATACAAATATTTACACATGTTAAGTTTGCTGAAAATAAACGCAGTTGACAGTGAGAGGATGTTTCATTTTTGCTTAGTTTATGTACAGTATCTGCTGCCTTTCATTGTCTGAAAGACCATCAAGATTTGACCAGGTTCTACTCACCACCTCAAACCACTTGACGAGGGTGCTGAAGTTGGGGTTCTTCTTGTAGTTCTGAATGAGAGCAGACTGGACTCCTCTCCCTGCACACTCTATGTCCACCCTGGGTCTGTCCACCTGGGCCAAATTCACCCTCTTCAGGTCCCTCAGGCCCCAGAACAGAACCTGGACCACAACATATCAGACTGGATCAGACCATTTGAACAGCACCCGACATCATATTTGAGGGTTGCCTTTAGCTCCCCTTACCTCCTCCACCTGAACCTGTGTTCCCCCACCTTCCAGTTTCTAGCTTTGGTGTACTTTCTCTCTTTCCTCTAGCTTGTAGTTTTAGTACCCTCTCTGAGTGCTGTTCCCTAGTCATGGAGTGTTGTCTCACCTCTATGCGGTAGCGGCTGAGGATAGGTCGGATGCCCATGGGTACAGGGAGGATGGGTCCACGTTCTGAGTCTGTCGGACCATCGATGGGAGGAAGCTCTGCCCTCCCCCTTTGTCCAATCTACTCCAGGAAAAGAAGGGAGAGGAGGCAACAACCAATGTATACAACATACTGAGGAGATAAAATGACACATACATTACAAACACCAGCCTCAGTATTCAGCAATAAAAGGACCAAGATGTTTTGTTTTCCTAGTTTCTATTTTGGCTTTGATCTGGACTAGTTTTGCAGAGGTACAGACGTTAGATTGAGTAGTTACAGAGCAAGACACTGAATAGAGATGAATGGAACAGAGAGGGAGAGAAGCACCTTTGTAGAATAAAACACTTATCAGAAGAAGACTTAGATGACCAGAGAAACCCTAGAGTTAGACTGACCAGAGAGACCATAGAGTTAGACTGACCAGAGTGACCATAGAGTTGGACTGACTAGAGAGACCATTGAGTTAGACTGACCAGAGAAACTATAGAGTTGGACTGACCAGAGAGACCATAGAGTTAGACTAGCCAGAGAGACCATAGAGTTAGACTCACCAGAGAGTGATCATAGAGGGAGGGACAGAAGAGTGAAAAAAGCACCTTAATCTGAGGAACAGCAAAGTCATGGACAGCAATCAGAGCCCTCCTGATCTCCTCATCGTCATAGGGAATCTGCAGAGCGGGGACAGGGTACAGGAGTATGTAGGGTGGAGGGCAGGAGGTAGGGGGGAGTAGGGTGGGGGTCCAGTGAAGGAAGGAGGGAGGAAAGAGGAGGAAGGAGAGTCAAGGGACCAAAGGTTGATAAGGAGAGGATGGAAGAAGGAGAAGAGAGGCATGGAGGAAGAAGGAGAGGAGAAGCATGGAGGAAGGAGAGGAGAGGCATGGAGGAAGAAGGAGAGGAGAGG
>QNTS01001947.1:127606-154471 GCA_003317085.1 Hucho hucho
GATACACAGGAGAGCAGAGAGAGGACACAGAGATTAGACAACACTCAGATACACAGGAGACAGGAGAGCAGAGAGAGGACACAGAGATTAGACAACACTCTGATACACAGGAGAGCAGAGAGAGGACACAGAGACGCACAGGTGTGAGCCATCACACTTGAGTACGTACTTCAATAAATGGGACTAGGTAATGGAGTGTGTAAATACAAAACCTAGCTGGTTTATAAAGCAGCTGCTCACTCACCATAGCTTCAGTATATAGAGGTTACAGACTGTAGACAGACGTAATGTTGTAGACCAGACTGAGAGGGGGTACAGACTGGAGAAAGACTTACTGTTATATACCAGACTTAGGGGGTACAGACTGGAGACAGACTTACTGTTATATACCAGACTTAGGGGGTACAGACTGGAGACCGAATTACTGTTATAGACCAGACTTACTGTTGTAAACCAAACTGACGGGGGGTACAGACTGCAGACAGGAGCTTGTCCTGGGAGCCTTGTTCTCTTCAAAGCCATTGGGCAGGCCAGACAGGAAGTCCTTCCTCTGTTTGTTGAGGCCCAGCCACAGGTACATCTCCATTTTAGCCTGCACTGTCCAACCCGCTGGACCAAACCCCTTCTTACCAGGCAGCTGGGGACACAAATGTTCCAGTAATGTTATAGATGTATAGAACTTTCATCAGCCTTAGAAACGTTTGAATCTTAGCTTGGGATCTAAAGACACAAGGCCACAGACATACAACAGCAACACTAAGGTCAATGGACTTTCAAAAGTTTGTTTGGGTTATAAAACAAAACAATGAGGGTAGGGAGAAGTGGAGGGCAGAGAGAGCCAAGAAGGTTCACGTCACGTACCCTGAGGAAGACAGCTTTGACCTTGCCACAGTCCTTGCCTGTCTCCTCGTCTACGATGGAGTAGAGGATGTCTTTGGAGGAGACGCGGGCATAGGCGATACGCTTGTTGTTACTCATCATCCACACAAACACATCTGGAATACTGTGCTGGGGCTGGAAGGCACAGAGGATATAGGTTCAACAATTTATTGACACCCACATAGGAGTCAATACAGGCTGAAATTCATGTGCATAACATAAATGGTATTGATAAACACACGAATGCACACCATTGTAACAGTGAATTACATTTTATGAGTGTACAGTTTATTGTTGCACAGTGGTACTCTTTACTGTACAAAGTGATTGGTTATGATTATGCTAGTGTTTTATAATGGAGAGCTAGGATCCACTGTTGGGATGATGCCTGTGCTCTCTCTATACTGTAAGGCCTGAATTGCTCTGTCAATGCAGCTAGAATGTGTTATAAACAAAGTTGAGTGTAACAGAATCTGTACTGTACCTCGTCGGCAAGGAAACGGAGCCTGTGCAGGAAGTTCTGAACCATCTTCAGTTTGTCTTTAACCGTGTTCCTCTTCACCTGGGAGCGAATCAGCTTGGCCTGCTGCCCCATGCTCTCCTACAGAGAAGATTATGACAGTATAAACATTCTCATGCTCTGCTACACAAGGATAGATTCATAACCATAACAACTCTCTCAATAACTCTCTCAGAGCAGCCCTGTACCATTTCTCTCATGCAGGACTTGAGTCTCTCTTTGTCCAGTTTAGTTCTGCCTGCCTGGTTCTGGTTCTTGTTGGCCAAAGTGACGAAACGACTGAAAGCAAAAACACAGAGACACTTACAGGAGATGTTTTAGTTGTCACCACTGTGTCTCTGGCTATGGCAGCCCAGTCACTGTATCAACAGAAGGGATTATGGCTGTGGTATCAGTAATGTTAGCTCACTTGCAGCCAGTGCTGAGTTCCTCCAGCACCCCCCGGAGTCTGCGCTCTGGATAGGCTTTCTCTGTCTTAATGACCTCCTGTACGTCATTCAGACCCTCCTCCTGTCGGACACAACCCACAAACACAAACAAGTGTATCAGATCCAGAAATGCCTTGAGTTTATTGGGGTCAATCTAATTATTATCCTTCTGGTGCACATTCAACATGAACAGTTACTGACCATTTTGTCAGCGATCTTGTCCATGATGTTGGAGTTGTAGAGTCGTCTCCTCTGGTCCTGCCACCAGCTCTTGATGTAGATACACGGCTTCTTCTCAAAGTAGGGCAGGTGGAAGTAGTTCCTGAGGTTGGCACAAAAAAAGGTGTATAATCGACATGATGAGTGTTGACATTAACAGAGTCCCTCAGAGAATATTTAAATTTTTTCAACATGCAATGTGCTTGTACCATGCTATTCTTTTATCTCCATTATTTTATGTTAGAGCACTTTGTGACACACATCTGTATAGGCTACATTGTGATATATGAATATGGAAGAGCTAGACCAAGTGGTTCCCAGACTTGTTTTGTTGTTCACGCCATATGCAAAACAATATTTCTAGCCAGAACCCAGGCTTTAGACGTGACCCAGGAGGAACTGACAAACTTGACCCACCACCCCTGATCCTGACCCTTGAACCCCTCTGACCTGTCTGTGATGACAGGTTTCATGGGAGGGGTGGAGGACACAGACACCAGGTCCCCATCATCATCCACCTCGTCCTCACTGGAGTTCTGCTGGATCAGCTCTGACTCTTCCTCATCACTCTCTCCTCCTCCCTCTTTCTTCTTCTTCTTAGCTGCGGTGGGCTTGCTCACTCCGTCTATCTGGTTGCCGTAGTTACCTGGGAGAAGGAAATGTGAAAAGTAGAGAGAATAATAGAATTGTATGGTTGTGTTTTTGTTTGCATTATTTACATGCCAAACATACAAACCATTGAGTACTTTCTTTGTCCAATACTAATGATAATTGAGTCTGTTAAGTTATTACTGTATACCCCCCAAGTGTACTACTTACCTATTGTGACCTCGAAGCTGATTGGCTTATCGCCGATCTTCCTGTCGATCATGGTGGCCTCCAGGAAGGAACCAAATAGGAAGAATTCCTCTATTTTCCCTGTGGCGCTCTTTAACAACAGAATGCAGAATAAACAAATACAGTCCCATTCACCGACATACAGGTTTTTCTTTTTAATCATGAACAATTATCCTAAACAAAACATTTAAACGCAACATGTAAAGTGTTGATTCCATGTTTCATGCGCTGAAATAAAAGATCAAAGAAATGTTCCATACGCACAAAAAGCTTATTTCTCTCAAATGTTGTGAACAAATGAGTTTATATTCCTGTTAGTGAGCATTTCTCCTTTTCCAAGTTAATCTATCCACCTGACAGGTGGGGCAAATCAAGAAGCTTATTAAACAGCATTATCATTACACAGGTGCACCATGTGCTGGGGGCAATAAAACACAACACAATGCCACAGATGTCCCAAGTTTTGAGGGAGCGTGTAATTGGCATGCTGACTGCAGGAATGTCCACCAGAGCTGTTGCCAGATAATTAAATGTTAATTTCTCTACCATAAGCCGCCTCCAATGTTTTTTTTTTGAATTTGGTAGTATGTCCAACCGGCCTCACAACCACAGACCACGTGTAACCACACCAGCCCAGGACCACCACATCTGGCTTCGTCACCTGCGGGATCGTCTGAGACCAGCCACTCGGACAGCTGATGAAACTGTGAGTTTGCACAACCGAATAATTTCTACACAAACTGTCAGAAACCTTCTTAGGGAAGCTCATTTGAGTGCTCGTTGTCCTCACCAGGGTCTTAACCTTACCGCAGTTTGGCGTCGTAACCGACTTCAGTGGGCAAATGTTCAAATTCGAAGGCCACTGGCACGCTGGAGAAGTGGCTCTTCACGTTTGAATCCCGGTTTCAACTGTACCGGGCAGATGGCAGACAGCATGTATTGCGTTGTGTGGGCGAGCGGTTTGCTGAAATCTACGTTGTTAACAGAGTGCCCCATGGTGGTGGTGGGGTAAGGTATGTGCAGGCATAAGCTACGGACAACAAACACAATTACATTTATCAACGGCAATTTGAATTCCGTGACGAGATCCTGAGACCCATTGTTGTGCAATTCATCCGCCGCAATCACCTCATGTTTCAGCATGATAATGTCACAAGGACTTGTACACAACTCGTGGAAGCTGAAAATGTCCCAGTTATTCCATGGCCTGCATACTCACCAAAAATGTCACCCATTGAGCAAGTTTGGGATGCTCTGGATCGACGTGTACGACAGTATGTTCCAGTTCCCGCCAATATCCAGCAACTTTGCACTACCATAGGAGAGGAGCAGGGACAACATCACACAGGCCACAATCGCCAGCCTGATCAACTCAATGCGAAGGAGATGTGTCACGCTGCATGAGGTAAATTGTGGTCACACCAGATACTGACTGGTTTTCTGATCCACGCCTTTAAGGTATCTGTGACTAACAGATGCATATCTGTATTCCCAGTCATGTAAAATCCATAGATTAGGGCCTAATTTATTTACTTCAATTGACTGATTTCCTTATATGAACACTAACAGTAAAATCTTTGAAATTGTTGCATTTATATTTTGGTTCAGTGTATCTTTTCAAGTCAGTGTTGATTAAGATGTTGATTAAGATGTTGATTAAGATGTTGAGCAGGTTTAGATTGGCCTCTTTAAAATCTCTCTCTATCTGTCTCTCTCTGCCTCTCTCTCTCTCTGTCCCTATCTCTCTCTCTGTCTCTCTCTCGCTATACCTGCTCCTGCCACATAGTCAAACTGATACCAATAACTTACTGCACACAGTGGAGATAATTAGCTAAACAAAGAGACAGCAAGGGGATAGTTGGCTACTTAGCCTGGGGTAACAAAGCTTATGCTACTCATTTCCTCAACAGCCAGTTAACATCTTTAAGGTCTTTTATAATGTCAATATAACTGTGAGGATCGACGCTGGAGGCGAGAAGCAGAGAACATTTAAAAAACAACGGACATGAAACAGAACAGGAACAGCGTCATTACAGGGGATAAATAAGACATCAATGCTGACACAGGGAACAAACTGAAGGGCAGACAGATATAGAGGGGGTAATCAACAAAGTAATGGAGTCCAGGTGAGTCCAATATTGTGCAGCTGCGCGTAATGATGGTGACAGGTGTGCGTAATGAAGGGCAGTGTGGCGCCCTCGAGCGCCAGAGGGGGAGCGGGAGCAGGCGTGACAATAATGACAATTTAACATCAGAATGGAGACATCTAACCTATGACTATTTATGGGGATGTCAGGAGGTAATAGGCAGGGTCAAAGGGCTGAACATGTGTAGGCGAGTTGTTTTTCTTTGTTTGCTGAAATGCATACTTTTTAATAAAACGTTAAACAAATACAACCACCGACTGTTTCCTCGTATCGACTGACAGCGAGTCGATGTAGTCGGAGGTACACTCCACCCACAGTGGAGTTGAGAAACCAAGCTAGCGTAGGAGTTATGTAGGATTAGGGGACAATCAATAGTTTGGCAGTTTGCTTTCTTCTAATGTCCTATTGCCTCATAGGAGGTGGGAAGGACCATGAAATTGCTTCTTCCAATTACTGTTAAACAGGTTAGAACTGTTAACTGTTGATGAGGAATTGAAGAACTGTATGGTTGAAAGAGATGGGGAAAAGGGAGTGGCTAACAAGTCTGGCTGCACATCTGACTGGCTGACTTACTGCAAATTGAGAAATGATGTAACTAAACTCAACAAAAAGAAGAAGAAACTGTATTATGAAGCCAAGATCAATGAAAAAAACGTTGGAGTACTTTAAATGAAATTATAGTCAGAAAGACTAATTCAACTCCATCTTTCATCGAATCACATGGATTATTCATCACAAAACCATTTGATGTTGGCAATTATTGCAATGACTACGTCATTGACAAAGTGGGCAAATTTAGGAAGGAAATGCCAACAAGGAGCAGTGAGCCATCGTATTGATGCATAAAAAAATTGATAATGAAAGAAAAGCATTATGAGTTAGAATTTTGCAAACTTAGTGTGAGAGAGATGGAAAAATTATTGTTGCCAATCAATAATGACAAACCTCCTGCCATAGACAACTTAGAAGTAAAGCTAATGAGGATGGTAGCTGACTCTATGGCCACTCCTATCTGTCATATATTTAATCTGAGCCTAAAGGAAGGTGTTTGTCCTCAGGCCTGGAGGGAAGCCAAAGTCATTCCGCTACCCAAGTGGCCTTTACTGATTCTTTACAGCAACATTTATTTTTGACCAAATACAATGCTATTTATCTGTAAACAAATTGACAACAGACTTTCAGCATGCTTATAGAGAAGGGCACTCAACATGTACTGCAATGACACAAATGACTGATGATTGGTTGAAAGAATTGTATAATACAAAGATTGTGGGAGCTATACTGTTAGATTTCAGTGCAGCCTTTGATATTATTGACCATTAAAATTTGATTTGATTTGATACGCTTTTCAACCTCTGCCATATCGTGGATTCAGAGCTATCTATTGTACGTATCAGCAACCACAACTAATGAAGTCACTGAAAGCCTTAAAAAGGATTGCAGTCAGTTTTGGAATGGGTGGCCAGTGATAAACTGGTCCTGAACATCCCTAAAACTAAGAGCATTGTACTTGGTACAAATCATTCCTTAAGACACTAACAGCTTACAGACGGTAGGCAATTAAGGTCACAGTTATGAAAGCTTTGGACACTAAAGAGGCCTTTCTACTGACTCTGAAAAACACCAAAAGAAAGATGACCAGGGCCCCTGCTGATCTGAGTGAACGTGCCTTAGGCATGCTGCAAGGAGGCATGAGGACTGCAGATGTGGCCAGGGTAATAAATTGCAATGTCCGTACTGTGAGACGCCTAAGACAGTGCTACAGGGAGACAGGACGGACAGCTGATCGTCCTCGCAGTGGCAGACCATGTGTAACAACACCTGTACAGGATTGGTACATCCGAACGTCACACCTGCGGGACAGGTACATGACAACAACTGCCTGAGTTACACCAGGAACGCACAATCCCTCCATCAGTGCTCAGACTGTCCGCAATAGGCTGAGAGAGGCTAGACTGAGGGCTTGTAGGCCTGTTGTAAGGCAGGTCCTCAACAGACATCACTGGCAACAAACCCACCGTCACTGGCAAAAAGTGCTCTTCACTGACGAGTTGCGGTTTTGTCTCACCAGGGGTGATGGTCGGATTCGCGTTTATCGTCGATGGAATGAGCTTAACACCGAGGCCTGTACTCTGGAGCGGGATCGATTTGGAGGTGGAAGGTTCATCATGGTCTGGGACGATGTGTCACAGCATCATCAGACTGAGCTTGTTGTCATTGCAGACAATCTCAACACTGTGCGTTACAGGGAAGACCCCCCCCCCCCCCATGTGGTACCTTTCCTACAGGCTCATCCTGACATGACCCTCCAGCATGACAATGCCACCAGCCATACTGCTCGTTCTGTGCGTGATTTCCTGCAAGACAGGAATGTCAGTGTTCTACCATGGCCAGCGAAGAGCCCGGATCTCAATCCCATTGAGCACGTCTGGACCTGTTGGATCGGACGGTGAGGGCTAGGGCCATTCCCCCCAGAAATGTCCAGGAACTTGCAGGTGCCTTGGTGGAAGAGTGGGGTAACATCTCACAGCAAGAACTGACAAATCTGGTGCAGTCCATGAGGAGGAGATGCACTGTAGTACTTAATGCAGCTGGTGGTCACACCAGATACTGACTATTACTTTTGACCCCCCCCCCCTTTGTTCAGGGACACATTATTACATTTCTGTTAGTCATATGTCTGTGGAACTTGTTCAGTTTATGTTTCAGTTGTTGGATCTTGTTATGTTCATACAAATATTTACACATGTTAAGTTTGCTGAAAATAAACGCAGTTGACAGTGAGAGGACGTTTCTTTCTTTTCATATTTTCTCTCTTTGAAATGTTTCCTGAGGCTGTGTTTTTTGGGAGAGAGCAGTGAGTGAAATTCTGAAGTGTAGTTAGTATAAAGGTATCCGGATTAGGCCGTTAACTACCAAATTAAATAAGGCCTGGACATTTTTGTTTGCTTTTGTCATACGGTTTACCACACACACACACCAGCACGCACACACAACTTACTGGTTATGAATATGGGTTAGTGCCTAGGTATATTAAAGGGGCACACACACATATGGAATTTCAGAAGTTTTAATTGAACACATATGAATTATTTTTATAAAAAATGTACTCAAGAAACTTACTGTAAACCTGGGATACATGTTTGACTGTTTTTTTTTAGATAATTGGTCTAATATAGAAAGTAACAATTATTTGAAGGGTTTGAATTACCTCTGACCTGACTTTCTAGTGTGGTTTGATTGCCCTCACTGGAATTCCGAGAGACACTGGATGATGATTTAAATGTCATATTTAATACTGATTTGAAGGTCATTTATAATACTGATAATTGAGAAGTTTTATAACTAATAGGACCACGAGAAGGATAGACCTGTCTCTAGTCTATTTTTACTATGAAGTTACAGGTAAAAATGATTTTTTTTGTTATTAAGAGTAATAATTCAAATTTGATTTGTAGTGTTGTTTTTACACATTAGTCACTATGGTGAATTATGTGTCAAAATGGGGGGAATTACCATTTTTTTTACTTTTTTTGGGATTGAAGTCTTTTGGGGGGGATTGAAGTTTACACACCTTGAGTGATATGTAGGGCTGTATTGAATGATGTGTGAAGGAGTGTATTGTTGTGTTGTTTGTTCTGTTTTGGTTTGATACATCTCACCAGATAGGAGTCTGCTGAGTGATCAGCATAACTTCCTGACTCCGTGACTGATCCTATGACTGCGATGAGGTTGACAGTGTGATAAGGGAATTTAAGCTAATTTGAAACATTGTTTCAACAGAATGTGATATTTTTTTCTTTGACATATGTTTTAGAGATTTGTGTTAAGAATATTGGTAGTAGTAATCATTTTTCATACAGTAGATCATTTGTTTGGATTAATTGAAATGCTTGTCTGGATTTCCTGAATCAGAAATGAACTGAACTTAATTGTTGTTCTGATCTGTCCTTTCTTGAGGTTAGGGTGGAGATGGTATCTAGATGCATAGGAGGTTATGGTGGAGATGGTATCTAGATGCATAGGAGGTTATTGTGGAGATGGCATCTAGATGCATAGGAGGGATAATTTGACCAAACAGGGGGTGGACCTCAAAACCCCCTCTAACCGGCTGAAGAAATGCTATTCACTACGGCCCTGTCCTGCATCACTTCTATCGAGAGACCTGAGTCTGAGCCAGAAACCGGTGTACAGCATCCAGTTGAAGTTATCAAATGTTTTTCTCTCAGGAGTGAAACAGAAGTCCACATGGAGTGAGCATGGAGAGAGATCCGTTCCAAAACCTTTCTCATATTGCTGGTATACTGGTTGTCACGATCTCCTTGAGTGATGGACCAAGACGCAGCGATGCTTCCAGTATACATATTTATTACGAACGTAACTGGGCAAAAATAACAAAATGAAACCGAAGATCATGCCGTTGAACACAACCTATGTACAAACAATAACCCACAAACCCCTAGTGAAAACTACAAACATATATATGGTTCCCAATTAGAGGTAACGACACTCAGCTGCCTCTAATTGGGAACCATTACCCCAACATAGAAATAGATAACCTAGAACAGAAAAAACCCTACACCAAAACAAAACTAAACACGCCAGCCTGTCTTCTCAGGCCTGGACGTGACACTGGTTGGCAAATGGATGAGACATAATGAGTTGTGGTGGGGTTCAGGTGAGACATTGAAATTGGGACATTATCATGGGCCATCCACTTTGAACCTATCTGAAGAAGAAAAATGAAGAAATTGAGTGCCGGAGAAGGGAGGGGGTTGGTCAACTGTACCTGTAATTGATTTTGATTTGGAGGTCTACACTGCGAGATACTGATCTGTAATTATTGCCCTGATGAGGAACTTAATACTAGAATTATGAGATGAATATATTTGCATGGTTAATATAAATGTACATTCTGCCAGTATTGATGTATGTTAAGTTGAGGGTTTCATTTTGAGTGATATAACCAATGTGAATCACTGAGAAATGTCATTCTACATTTCTGTTGGATAATTAATTGGGTTTTGATTAGCATTTGGGAACTGAATGATTTCCCTGACCTATTCCCTATTCCTGACTACATCTCTGATGATGACCCCAATCCTGAGCATAAGGACCCAGATGTGGAGCCCACACTGAGTTTACAAGGTGCCCAGAGAGGGGTGTCTTTCACTGGTGTAGGAATGGTTCTGAACGGGGTGGACATTTTTATCATGCTGACCCCTACCTTTGTGTATGATGCCAGTGTGATGACTGTCCTATTTGCTGTAATGAAGCTTGTGTGTGATTTTATTGTTTATGTTACATTTTTTGTTCCAGATTGACTGTGTTTAGATAAGAAAGGTCTAAAAGGTTGTTTACCATGGATGAGATGTCAGGCACCAGAAATATGTACTTTGTTTGTTTACATTTATGTTTAACAATAATCATGCAATGTTTGTACCCCTAGATTTTTCTAGAAGATGCTTAGCTTCTTGAGAGGAGAATGTGATAGAAAAATTATGTTTTGACCTTATTTGTTGGATATGTAACAATGATTTACTTAACAAACAGTAAGATATTTCTGTCCTGCTAGTGCTGTGTTTTATGGTCTCCCCTCTAGCACCCTGCAGCTAGTCTGGGTGTTGAAGACATGGGTTTTACTAGAGATAGCTTGAAGCTGACAATTGATTGATGTTGGTTATAAAAACCTAAAAGCTGGCATTCTATAGACAATATGTGGTGTGTGTGACTCGAGATAGAGAGAGCCTGGAAGGGTTTAGAACAATGTCTCATTGTCTCATCTTCCTGGCATCTGGGAAACTAAAACACCATCCTGTGTAGATAACCAAGGTGGCTTATGGGAGATGGAACCATTGTGACTAAGAATTTTTAGGTCCTATATAACATCAGTTTTTTTCATTTTCAGTTAGGCTCTCAGCCTAACAGACAGAACAAGACTGTCGGGCTGACGGTTTCATTACATGACCAAGTCTCTCTCAGTACTGAATTTCCACGACAATAGTCACTTCACCCCTACCTACATGTACAAATTACCTCAACTAACCTGTACCCCCGCACACTGACTCGGTACCGGTGCCTCCTGTATATAGCCTCGTTATTGTTATTCTTATTGTGTTACTTTTTATTATTATTTTTTACATAATTCCATTTGGTAAATATTTTCTTAACTCTTCTTGAACTGCGCTGTTGGTTATGTAGGCTATGTGTGTAGTTTTAAAATGTACGTAGTGATTGGCTCAATGTTCTTCTCTACTAATGTAGTGTTATGTCATGTTTCATGTTTTGTGTGGACCCCAGGAAGAGTAGCTGCTGCTTTCGCAACAGCTAATGGGGATCCTAATAAAATACCAAATACCAAATGTAAGATCAATACAATGTCAAGTTAGAACATAGGAGTGTGAGGTGTGACTCAATGACAGCCAACTAATGGACACTTCTTTCTGAAAGGGTCAGCCAATGGCACTCACCTCAGACATACTTGGCAACCAATGAACAGTCACCATCCAATGAGCACTCACCTCTGAGATGTTGGAGACAGGCTCTACCTGCACCTCGGTGGAGCTCACAATCTCAGTGGAGGTGGTGTCCAGGATCTCTACGGCAACAGAGATGAGGAGGCGGGCCCTGAAGGACACACCTTCCCCCAGCCCCTCATTCAGGTCCTGGTGCTCATCAATCAGAGTGTAGTGGCGGGTTGAGCCATACATGTTGACCCAGGCTGGGCCCATGGTGGGGAGGAACCCTGGGGGAGGAGAGGACGGGGTGAAAGAGGAGAGGAAGGGGGATGGAGGATGACAGGTGAATTGAATGAACGACAGGGTCCTGAGAAAGGCAACTGCCTGTGTGCTGTGGTGCAGGAGCGTCATGCTGCTGCAACGGAGGAAAGTTTCATGGTAACTATTTTACTTTTTACTCCTTTTCCGTGGACTACGTACATGATCACTTAGTTTTTTGCATGAAGACATTATGATTTGAAGTGGAAATGAAAGACTTACCTTACTGGAAATAATTTATTCCTTACGTGTGTTTTCAACTATTTGAGTATTTGATCAAGTTCGTATTTTTGCATGCTTCTTTTGCTGTGATACTCCCACGCAGGTGACGACCTCTAAACTTACCACCTGGGCTTCCCACTGGATTATTGACTCTGATGAACAAGACCCTGCACAAATCGGGAACTTTGGGCGCTGCCAGCATGGACCAATGGGGTTGTGGCAGAGTTGTCCACCTATGTTTCCCTCAGGATTTAAGCGGAAGTGAAGTGCAATGGAGAAAGGCGAACTAGACTGGCGGTCAAAATTCTCAGAGAATGGCGGAAGCGTATACCGAGTTTGAATCTGATGGCGCTAGCAAAGATGACAATGAAAATGAAGGTGATGAGAATACTGGATGGACTACAGTCGCTAAAGGACGGGTAAAGAGAGCTAAAATGACAGTTAAAATGCTGTCTAATGCTAATGGCGCAACTACTTCACAGTTTGTAGTAGTAGTGCGGTTTGAGGATAAGAAGATGTACCTGGGAGATCCGTTTGATGTTGCCAAGATTAAGAAAGTGTTGTGTACTGTGGAATCTGTGAGGGTGACCAGAAGTTTAATTTAGTCGATTTTTGTGTGTGTCGGCAGAACAAAAGGAGCGCGCGTTGCTCCTCACCAGGATCAACAATCAAGGACTGTTTTGGAAATCATGGGCATGATTTCTCAAGTCTGTGGAAGTTGTAGCTGAGAAGATCAAGATGAAAATTCCCAGAGTAGTTGGGGCTTGAAGAAGATAGAGAGTATGTCTGTGTTGCTGTTTGTTGATGAGTCTCTCCCTACTCATGTCAACATAATATGTGAGTCACCCTGTGAGGGCATTTGTCCTCAGGTTACTGCAGTTTTCCAACTGCAAAGCATTTGGGCATGTGTTATTTGTTTGCAAAGAGTATGATTTGCTGAGGAATATGACGTGGGAAGGAGGAGCTGCATGGTGTAATGACTGGAGCAGCGGTTCCGTCCTCTCAGGTCACCGGATCTGAGTAGGGCACGGAGTGTATTTTGAAGGACTACATTTTTTTTTGTTTTCAGATGTTTGAGTGGATTAAAAGTTTTAGTTTATTTCCCTTTCCCCCTTTTTTTATTTCCTGCATCAAGTTGTTTATTTCCCGCATCCAATGTTTCTGGTGTAGTCAGCTCTAAAACACCACCGAAGAAGAAGTAACCTGTCTATACTCCTGCAGCCACAACTGCTAGATCAAGCCAGCCTTCATAGAGTCTGAAGCACAGCAGCATTGTGTACCTTAAGGCGATTCACACCCAGTGGCGATCCGTCATTCAGAGCCCCACCTGTTTTGAGCCCTACCTGTTTAGCTAAAACATTTAAATATATACACAGTATATTCTTATTCTTGCATATTATTTTGGCATTAATACATGTCACATATCAGCTTGAAAACAATGTAAAAAATATATTTAATAAAGCCACATACAAACTTGGTCTCTTTTTTGCATTCTTGTGTAAAGCAGCTCCAAAATGCAGGTGTTTCAGCCTAGTTCAGTGCTGGGGCAGCCAGCGGAAAATATAGAGCTCAGGGGTTGGTAATGTTCTGTAGTTGCACCGTGATTGGCTCAGTGTTCTGTCACTCATGGGGACACTACGTCACTGCAAAATGTAAGGGTAGAGGCGGCCGTGACCGGGAGACCCATGAGGCGGTGCACAATTGGCCCAGCATCGTCCGGGTTGGGGAGGGTTTGGATTTCCTTGTCCCATCATGCTCTAGCGACTCCTTGTGGCGGGACGGGAGCCTGGAAGCTGACTTTGGTTGGACAGTGTTTCCTCCGACACATTGGTGCGCTGGCTTCCGGGTTAAGCGAGCAGTGTGTCAAGAAGCAGTGCGGCTTGGTAGATTGGTGTTTTGGAGGATGCATGGCTCCTGACGTTTTCCTCTCCCAAGTCCATAGGTGGGTTGCAGCGATGGGACAAGACTGTAACTACCAATTGGGGAGAAAAGTATAAATTTTTTATATTCACGTTATCGACAGTAGCTTTGATTGGACTGGCAGCCAGTTGAAAATTCGAAGCGTAGGGGTTGGTAATATCCTCTAGTTGCGCCGTGATTGGCTGAATGTTCTGTCACTCAAAATCTACGAGGAAAACTCGGAAATTCAAACCCCTTGGGTGCTGCCATAGAGTTACATTAGAAGTGCCCATCCAAGAAGGCTCAAGGTCATTGGCTACAGATAAAATAACATCAAATCACATTATATCTGCCGTAGCTTTGATTGGACTGATCATGTCACCATCATACTTTCAAAATCTTAGCTACCAAGCTAGAAGTCATCATCATGAATCATGTCGACAATCTACTGGCAAATTATTTTCAATCCTTGTCATATGAAGAGAAATATTGAACAAATTATAGATAAAACTCAAAAGGATAAATATTCAACATTGGTCATGCTGTCAATCCAGCATGACTTCTCCTGCGCTCAAAACAACTGGAACTGGGAAATCTCAGACTTCAGTGAGTTCAAGACCTCTCTTTAGAGCAGGGGTGGGCAACTCCAGTCCTCGAGGGCCTGATTGGTGTCACACTTTTTCTCCATCCCTAGCAAACACAGCTGATTAATCAAATTGCATTCTAAACTGGAGATCATGATTAGGTGACTATTGGAGTCAGGTGTGTTAGCTGGGGCTGGGGCAAAACTGTGACACCAATCAGGCCCTCAAGGACTGGAATTGCCCACCCCTGTTCTAAAGCTCCGACCTGAAGATCACTGACGTCATCATGATTCAACCTTGTTTTTTTTAAGAGTTTCCAGTTGTCTTGAAAGCACCATAAATCCAGAGAATGCCAGACTTTGATGACAAAGTTTGATGACAAAATATTCCCACAAAGGACCTTCCTGTTCAAGTGAGGACAGCACAACAAGGTGAGTCCAAAAATGTAATGTATGCTGCTGCATAAATTATGTAATATGACAGGGAGATATACACTACCGTTCAAAGGTTTGTGGTCACTTAGAAATGTCCTTGTTTTTGAAAGAAAAGCACATTTTTGGTCCATTAAATTGATCAGAAATACAGTGTAGACATTGTTAATTCTGTAAATGACCATTGTAGCTGGAAACACCAGGCTCAACGTCAACAGTGAAGAGGTGACTCCGGGATGCTGGCCTTCTAGGCAGAGTTGCAAAGAAAAAGCCATATCTCAGACTGGCCAATTAAAATAAAAGATTAAGATGGGCAAAAGAACACAGACACTGGACAGAGGAACTCTGCCTAGAAGGCCAGCATCCCGGAGTCGCCTCTTCACTGTTGAAGTTGAGACTAGTGTTTTGCGGGTACTATTTAATGACGCTGCCAGTTTCAGGACTTGTGAGGCATCTGTTTCTCAAACTAGACACTCTAATGTACTTGTCCTCTTGCTCAATTGTGCACAGGGGCCTCCCACTCCTCTTTCTATTCTGGTTAGAGCCAGTTTGCGCTGTTCTGTGAAGGGAGTGGTACACAGCGTTGTACGAGGTCATCAGTTTCTTGGCAATTTCTCGCATGGAATTGCCTTCATTTCTCAGAACAAGAATAGACTGACGAGTTTCAGAAGAAAGGTCTTTGTTTCTGGCCATTTTGAGCCTGTAATCTGATGCTCCAGATACTCAACTAGTCTAAAGAAGGCCAGTTTTATTGCTTCTTTAATTAAAACAACAGTTTTTACCTGTGCTAACATAATTGCAAAAGGGTTTTCTAATGATCAATTAGCCTTTTAAAATGATAAACTTGGATTCGCTAACACAACGTGTCAATGGAACACAGGAGTGATGGTTGCTGATAATGGGCCTCTGTACACCTATGTAGATATTCCATAAAAAAACATTAACAATGTCTACACTATATTTCTGATCAATTTTATGTTATTTTAATGGACAAAGAATATGCTTTTCTTTCAAATACAAGGACATTTCTAAGTGACCCCAAACTTTTGAACGGTAGTGTATATATACTGTAGCTAAGAAAGTAATTCTTAGTGTATGTTGTGTAGTAAGCTGTTAGTAGCCCATGTGCCTCACCCTAATAATTTGGTCCCTTTTCCCCACATAATTTCATCTTCTGTTCTGACTTGGTGCACGTAGCCTATAGCCTGTTTTAGAGAAATGTAATCATTTAATATTGTAAGAGCTTTCATTGTCTGCTTATATGCCCCCTTTAATTATCCAAGGTTCTGAGTTGGTGTACAGGGAGAATACGGTAAGAATGACGCATGTTCTGAATTCTGTCGCTGTACATTTTAAAAGTGCTGAACAAAGTTCTATTGACTACGTCCATCCTAGCTCGTTCATTAATGTCTTAATCGGAATTACAGATTGCCTCTTATGCGCTCGTCATCCCCTTATGCCATAGCTTGTACATCTCAATTGTCCAAAAAAAACACATTTGTTTAAGCACGTCAGCCATATCAGCTATGTTTTATTAAAAGGCAGTAAATGAGGCTGAATGAACTGTTTCACTGCCAGACAAGGCTCCGCTGAAAGCCAGGTGTAGCAGTGGTAAGGTGTTGGGACTGCTGTTGAGACTCTGCTGTTGGGACAGCTTAATTTTCACAAAAGGCCTTTTGCCATTTGGTAGGCCTTCATTGTAAATAAGAATTTGTTCTTAACTTACTTGCCTAGTTAAATAAAGGTTAAATATATATATTTAAAAAAAAATACATTTTAGGCCCTAACAGTTTGTGGGCACCGCTTGTCACCGTTATAGTGCAATTCATGTATTGTTTAGTGTTGTGTTGTGTAGTGGCTTTGCTGGCATTCAATAAAAAAAATTTGGGGTTTTGTTTACCTGGCTGGGGAGACAGTAGGACTACTGTGCTCAGTGGCAAGTTGGCGATACATGAAAAGTTAGGTGGAGTGTTTTGCTTAGCATTGTTTGCACAGTTTTCCTTTTTGACACTTCTGATTATTTTTAATCCAGTCAGTGGTAGTTTTAAAACACAGCCAGCAATACGATAGAGAGAACGTTTTCTACACACATTTGAGTGTATGTTTGGAGTGCTGTGCGGCACTGGCCCATATTCTCTTGTGTTTAGCTCGCTTATACAGCTTCACCGTGTGGGAAATCTGCCTGAGGTGAATCGGCATTTGGACTGGACTGAGGACAACGCTGGCGCAATCTGGTGGAGTAAGACTGTATTTTGAAACTGACTTTCTTGTGTACTTGTGTACAATAGTTTTAAGCACTCCATTTCTGCCTCCTTCTGGGTAATTGTTCACTGCCCCCCTCCTAAACCAAGAACCTGTTATTTTATAGTTATTCCATTGAGTTCCTAGGGCAGAAAACTGTCAATGATTTTCAATATTCAGTTGTTTAAAGCCCTCTAATGACTTGGTAAAAAGGACAGCACCAAAATGACTAATGTGCTACAATAACATTGGCTTGACCTGACGACCTATCAATATGTTGATATAATGTTGATCTATGGACCGGGTATATATATCACCTTACCTTTGTCACCATCGTTGGCGATCTTTCGCAGGTCAATGAAGTGCGTTCCTATGGCGACGTCGTTGACTTTGTCAGAGTCTCGTATCTGGACCTTGATGCGTTTGCAGAGTGGAGGAAACATCTCAGTGAAGACCACCTGCTCGTTCCAGATGGGCTCATAACTGCTCTTCTGGACAGACGTCTTCCCCTGGAGGAAACAACAACATACGTTTGGATTGACACACATTTAATTCTTACACTAAGACACTTCATATTATGTATATATTGTAAACAATGTACACTGTATTCATAATGTGATTGTGATCCATTATGTAATGCTATTTGTCTCTTTTGTTTATCCAACAAATAACTAAAACAGACAGTTTCAATTAAACGGCTTCAGGTTCATGGTGTCCTGATCTCCTGAGTAGCGACTGTAGTGGACCTACTCTCTGTCCAGCGAAGAGCACTTGTACGTAGGGGTCCACCAGGTCTCTGTTCTCCCCTATGAAGGCCTTCTTCACATTGGCCATGATGCTGGTGTTCATCTTGGGAAGGCCCTCGGCTCGGTAGATCTTCACGTAGAACCGCGCCCACTGCCTCTCCAATGGAACTCCCTCCGGAAGCAGGAGGTTCCTGACCAGAAAAAAAAGTCAGATTTTGTCTCATCAAAACCCCTTGATAACATTCTCTGGCCTTTTCTATTTTATGACCTGACCACCCTACAACATTATCTGACCACTAGAACATTGTATAACCCTTTGACATTATTTTTCCCCAATAAAACATTCCCTTACCCCTCTATGTCGTCTTCATCCGTCTCGTTGGCTTTGTGGGGAGTCTTGATATTGTCCCCCTTCCCCACCACGGCGATGTCACACTTGATGTAACCTTTGCACCCCGCCGTGATGTCATCAGGGTCAGACAGCATGGCCCACTTGTGGTAGAACTGGTGCTCTGTGACACAGGTGTCAATCAATCATCCATTAATTCAACCAATTAATCATCATGTATCCTTATAAGAGGTTCTGAGACATTATGGGTAGAGTCTCAGCACCCTTACCAGGCTGGGAGTAGACTGTGCCAACATCTAGCTTGAAGGTGCCAACCAAGGTGCCACTCCGCAGCAGGTTCTTGGAGTGGATCACCTAGTGAAAGACAGAGGAAAACATATAGAATATACTGCATATGCGCTACATTAGACATGGCATAGAGACTGTTTGTCTTGGTGTTGTTTTGGAAGCAGTTGAGTGGAGTAGGGTTGGGTTCATGCTCAAAGGCTGTTACTGTAAAGATAAAGATTGAGTAGGTGTGTGTGTGTGTGTGTGTGACTGTGAGGGTATAAGACACACAGTGAGGGAAAAAAGTATTTGATCCCCTGCTGATTTTGTACGTTTGCCCACTGACAAAAAAATGATCAGTCCATAATTTTAATGGTAGGTTTATTTGAACAGTGAGAGACAGAATAACAACAAAAAAATCCAGATAAACGCATGTGAAAAATGTTATAAATTGATTTGCATTTTAATGAGGGAAATAAGTATTTGACCCCCTCTCAATCAGAAAGATTTCTGGCTCCCAGGTGTCTTTTATACAGGTAATGAGCTGAGATTAGGAGCACACTCTTAAAGGGAGTAATCCTAATCTCAGTTTGTTACCTGTATAAAAGACACCTGTCCACAGAAGCAATCAATCAATCAGATTCCAAACTCTCCACCATGGCCAAGACCAAAGAGCTCTCCAAGGATGTCAGGGACACGATTGTAGACCTACACAAGGCTGGAATGGGCTACAAGACCATCGCCAAGCAACTTGGTGAGAAGATGACAACAGTTGGTGCGATTATTCACAAATGGAAGAAACACAAAAGAACTGTCAATCTCCCTCGGCCTGGGGCTCCATGCAGGATCTCACCTTGTGGAGTTGCAATGATCATGAGAACGGTAAGGAATCAGCCCAGAACTATACGGGAGGATCTTGTCAATGATCTCAAGGCAGCTGGGACCATAGTCACCAAGAAAACAATTGGTAACACACTACGCCGTGAAGGATTGAAATCCTGCAGCGCCCGCAAGGTCCCCCTGCTCAGGAAAGCACATATACATGCCCGTCTGAAGTTTGCCAATGAACATCTGAATGATTCAGAGGACAACTGGGTGAAAGTGTTGCGGTTAGATGAGACCAAAATGGAGCTCTTTGGCATCAACTCAACTCGCTGTGTTTGGGGGAGGAGGAATGCTGCCTATGACCCCAAGAACACCATCCCCACCGTCAAACATGGAGGTGGAAACATTATGCTTTGGGGGTGTTTTTCTGCTAAGGGGACAGGACAACTTCACCGCATCAAAGGGACGATGGACGGGGCCATGTATCGTCAAATCTTGGGTGAGAACCTCCTTCCCTCAGCCAGGGCATTGAAAATGGGTCGTGGATGGATATTCCAGCATGACAATGACCCAAAACACACGGCCAAGGCAACAAAGGAGTGGCACAAGAAGAAGCATATTAAGGACCTAGAGTGGCCTAGCCAGTCTCCAGACCTTAATCCCATAGAAAATCTGTGGAGGGAGCTGAAGGTTCGAGTTGCCAAACGTCAGCCTCAAAACCTTAATGACTTGGAGAAGATCTGCAAAGAGCAGTGGGACAAAATCCCTCCTGAGATGTGTGCAAACCTGGTGGCCAACTACAAGAAACGTCTGACCTCTGTGATTGCCAACAAGGGTTTTGCCACCAAGTACTAAGTCATGTTTTGCAGAGGGGTCAAATACTTATTTCCCTCATCAAATAAACCTACCATTAAAATTATAGACTGATCATTTCTTTGTCAGTGGGCAAACGTACAAAATCAGCAGGGGATCAAATACTTTTTTCCCTCACTGTACATGTATGCCACTTACTGAGAGTTTGAGGATCTTGTCAAACATGACATCTGGTGGGACGTGGAAGTCAAAGACAAAATACTGTGGGGAGAAGATAAGACATTATGAGATGTGACAAATACATTAGCCTTACTCTCTGTCAAATGACCCATGTTGCACCTTGGGATGATCATTCCATTGTGTTCAGGAGATTCAAAGGCTCTATTGAATAAATCAACCTGATAATGATTCACGGATCATGGACACAACAGACATGTTTCCTACAGAATACAACCAATGATGATCAAATGAACATACTTTCAGCATTGGTTGAATCAATTCTGTAGCGTCCAGGTTAATCTTATATTATACAAGGGTAGTTAGTACATTAACATGCTTGTCAGCCTAGCTGGATCAGGGCATCTACTGAATAATGCTTTAATGTTTTTCTCAGCCTCCCTCTCGTGAAATAAGAGTGTAATGTGTAGAGCTCAATACAGAGAGGATTCCTGCTGAGCCCTTCCAGGCAGAGGCTTTGAACTGAACAGAGCCAGCCTGGTGTTGGAGACTCTGGATTGAGACTGGCTGCTCTTCTCACTGTTTCAACTCAATTACACACATACTATAGAAGAGAGATGGGAGGGAGGGACAAAGAAAAAGAGAGGGAGAGAGAGAGAGAGAGAGAGAGAGAGAGAGAGAGAGAGAGAGAGAGATGCACTTACCTCATTGTAGTAGGGGCAGTTGGTGGATTCCTTCATGGAGGTGTACTTCTTGTCTTCCCCAATCTCCACACAGACCACAGGGTCCATGTTTAGGCCTAGCAGCTGCCTGGCCTCGACCACTGTGATGCTTATCTAATACGTTGCAAAATAACAGAACATTTTCTTAAGAAAACAGGCTTTTCGGAAATCCCGGTTGGAGGATTATAGGCGTCAGAAGGGAATAAGCAGGTAGGTAATCTTCTAGCCGGGATTTATTTTATTCCAAAACCTTCCATCTAAAGGTGAGTAAATGCAGCATAACAAAAGTACCAAGGAAAACAATCAAGATGAAAAGTCAAAGTGGAGGTTTTGACTAGAGAAGCGACTCCTGTCCCTGAAGATTAATTATACCTTTACCAAAGAGCCCAGCACAGTGCAAGGCACACATAGACTGTGCTGTGAACGTTTCAGTCGGTGTCCAGAGATGTGGTTTGTGGTCACAGAGACTGGTACATGAATGTATATAGGCCAGTGTGCTGTTGCTTGCAGGGGATATTTGCTGCAGCCTGAGGTTAGGCTACATTAATGAGCTGCTAGCTTTTGTTCTAACCACCCAGCCTTCACACTATGCCATATCCCTTCATCCCTACTGGAGTCAGTAAATGGGGATCCTAATAAAATTCAAGAAAAATCCCTCTCTCCACGAACTGCAGCAGCTATTGTGTAATGGAGCTAAGGATGCATAGATTCAGTGAAGACAAACACACACAGCTGACAGGGGTAGGGTTAAGCCTTTTCTGCCTTTAGGGGCTAGTTGTTAAACAAACTGGGCAGGCATGGTTACATCTGACCACAGTGTATACAATATACATTTCCAGCAGTGACTGTAGTAGTGGTAATTCTTTTCCTCCTCTCACCTGGTAATCCACAGGCCTCCCAGAACTAGGTTCCATCTTGATATCAGGCTTTGACCTGAGAGCGTCAAGAAGACACAAATCAGAGCAGTTGACTGTTTACCTAATGATTTGCTATAGTAACGTAGCGTGGGTTATAAACATAAAAAAGATAAAGGGTCAATGGATCATTGCACTAACAGATGTACAGCAAGTATACAGTACACTGACCTCTTGTTGGAGACATTGGTGGTGACGGCGGTGACAGACGCCAGGGAGATGCAGTCTGGGTCCAGACCCCCGACCCCTCCCAGACGCAAGGCCTTCCTGTCCAGATCCAGGGTGGCTAGCTCATCTGTGGGGTGCCATCACAATAACCCATGTGAGTTTATGCCAGGGGTTGGCAACCCTCCTCCTGGAGAGCCACTGAGATATCCATCTCTGCTCTAACACACCTGATTCAGCTTATCAAGGTCTGGATAATAAGCTGGTTAGTAAAAGCCTACCCTTCTTATCAAGGTCTGGATAACCAACTGGTTAGTAAAAGTATACCCTTCTTATCAAGGTCTGGATAACCAACTGGTTAGTAAAAGTATACCCTTCTTATCAAGGCCTGGATAATCAGCTGGTTAGTAAAAGCCTACCCTTCTTATCAAGGCCTGGATAATCAGCTGGTTAGTAAAAGCCTACCCTTCTTATCAAGGTCTGGATAAGGAGCTGATTAGAAAACGCCTACCATTCTTATCAAGGTCTGGATAATCAGCTGGTTAGTAAAAGCCTACCCTTTTTTTCAATGTCTGGATAATAAGCTGGTTAGTAAAAGCCTACCCTTCTTATCAAGGTCTGGATGAGCAGCTGATTAGTAAAAGTCTACCCTTTTTTTCAAGGTCTGGATAATCAGCTGGTTAGTAAAAGCCTACCCTTTTTTCAATAGCTGGATAATAAGCTGATTAGTAAAAGCCTACCCTTCTTATCAAGGTCTGGATAAGGAGCTGATTAGTAAAAGCCTACCCCTCTTATCAAGGTCTGGATAAGGAGCTGATAAGTAAAAGCCTACCCTTTTTTTCAAGGTCTGGATAATAAGCTGCTAAAAGCCTACCCCTCTGATCAAGGTCTGGATGAGCAGCTGATTAGTATCTGCCTACCATTTTTTTCAAGGTCTGAATGAGCAGCTGATTAGTAAAAGCCTACCTTTCTTGTGGTCGTCTTTGGAGCTCTTGGTCTTGTGGAGCTTCATGGCTGAGAATACCCCCTTCCCTGCTCTGATGGAGGAAGAGAAGAGGAGAAATAGAAAGAAACTACTGAAATCCGACACAGTGAAATCAGGTCAAATATCTGGCAAGAGCTCACACTTTTGGACTAATGGCAAAGACAATTTCCCAAATTTCATGAACTGTTGTCATTATGCTGGCATTCTGAGGACTTTGCTGACTCTCTTAGTTAACCTTTATATTAATCTAAGGAGGACCTCATTCAACAAAGAACCATGTGAGTACATGATGAAAACCGACAGTAACTAACTAAACCCTACACCAACATAACACACTGCACCATGAAGATGGAAACATTTTGCAGAGATGAACATCACATTGATGAGACAGTCTCCAAACTCCCCGACCCCCATCACAATAGAACCCAGGGGTGTCCAATAACACCACACAGTTATTACAGAGGATCACATATCACCACCACAACAAAGGCTGTGATGTCACTGCCAGACCGGCAAATGGGCCGTAGTTAATAATTAAAAATGATGTGCGTGACCGTCCAATTAGCTGCGGATATGGATACATGTCAGATAGAAGATGAAAGGGAGGTTTTCAATTTGTCTGCTCAAGCATTCTAAAGTGAAGCAGTCAATCAGAGTGAAATTTTTGCTTTCTGTCTTCCTTTCATTATTTCACGGATATCTATCTAACCCTCTTTTGATAAGAACCAGAAAATGAAGGATATAAAATGGAATGGTCTTTCAAGAATAGATATTATATTACACCGTATTCAATATGACAGGTTTGGGAGGATAAATTGGAAATGGAAAATCCTTCAGAAAGAAGCAACATTATTTAGACTACAAAAGACTTAGCAATTGTTCACTTAAGGCTGGTGTATCTACAAAGCCAGGTTCAAGGTTTAGCTACAGTTCTCCTAATCATTTCAAATCAAGGTCAAACACGTGCAAGACAGAACAGACTTAAATTAAAAAAACATAATCAAAAAATATGAATGGAAAGCCTTGGAAGTCTTGCTTCTGTGTGTTCAACTGACAAGCATATCGAATCACCTAGCAACTGTGCTATTATCCTGCCGTCTATTATTGACCATCTAACAATGCAAATATTTAGATTGTAATATTTGTAAAACAAAACCAATAGCACCTCAAAACAACCCAAGAATGGAATCATCAGGTGTTGACCACAGCCTCAATCAGATGAACAGACATTTAAGCAGCTCAAGTGGTTCATACATACCCTGGGTCCAAACCCAGCTCAGGATGACAACACTAGCACCCTCTCTCCCTATCGCTCAACAGAATACGCTTCACTCATTCACTCTATTCCATATTAGTAGTTTCTTCCATAGACAAGGAGTAGGTCAAGAGGTACACAGGGAGTAAAGGAGACAGAGGAGGGAGTGGAAGAGTCAGATGAGAGGATTAATCTGAGGCTGGAGGAGATACAGTAGTGCAGAAGCTGCTGTGGGGTTGGGGAGGAGAGAGCAGGGAGGAGGGAGGAGGGAGGAGGGAGGAGGGAGAGCGCTGACAACCAAATAATACGAGTGTAGCCAATCATGGCAAGGGATCCATTGGAGCACTAATACAGTACACACTGAAGCACAGACACACACACACACACATACGCACACACGCACGCACACACACACACAAGCATTTCGCTACACAGAAGCATTTCGCTACACCCGAAATAACATCTGCTAAACACGTGTATGTGACCAATAAAATGGGATTTGATTTGACACTGTGGTGGTTGAAGAAGTATTTTGGTCTCTCACTTTGTCAGAGCAGAGAGCTACAGTATTTTATTTGTATAATTTTTTCAGACCGCTACTGTTGAATGAACTGGGAGGACTAAAGAGGTAAGTTTGGAATGTGTCAGTCAGAGAGCTGTAGAGGATCACAGAGTCTTATCACAGACAGCAGGGACAAGATGGAGGGGATGAAACTGGAGCAGACAGACTCAGGAAGCTGCCTGTCAGTAAACCACAGAGTGAGCTGTCACCAGGGATGAAAACTAACAGAGAAATGGGCTCAATACACTTAACACCCTGTAACAAAGAGACCAAAGAGACACTCTAAGAAAGTTCCCAACACTACAACAGAAAAGCATAGATCCGACTGAGTGATACCTGCTTCTATGTTCCACTTTTTCCAGCCTTCTCATTTCCTTTACTGTGCCAAGTCCATAGTGAATGCAGATGGGGACAAAGAGAGTAGCTAACTGTATGCTTGAATCAGGTTGTAGAGTAGCCTCATTCAAGCCATCAACTACTAATGTATGTGCAGCATGGCACCATAGCCCACTAGTACTTCAGCTTCAGCACCACATACAGTGAGGGAAAAAAGTATTTGATCCCCTGCTGATTTTGTACGTTTGCCCACTGACAAAGAAATGATCAGTCCATAATTTTAATGGTAGGTTTATTTGAACAGTGAGAGACAGAATAACAACAAAAAAAATGTGAAAAAAGTTGTAAATTGATTTGCATTTTAATGAGGGAAATAAGTATTTGACCCCTCTGAAAAACATGACTTAGTACTTGGTGGCAAAACCCTTGTTGGCAATCACAGAGGTCAGATGTTTCTTGTAGTTGGCCACCAGGTTTGCATACATCTCAGGAGGGATTTTGTCCCACTCCTCTTTGCAGATCTTCTCCAAGTCATTAAGGTTTTGAGGCTGACGTTTGGCAACTCGAACCTTCAGCTCCCTCCACAGATTTTCTATGGGATTAAGGTCTGGAGACTGGCTAGGCCACTCAAGGACCTTAATATGCTTCTTCTTGAGCCACTCCTTTGTTGCCTTGGCCATGTGTTTTGGGTCATTTCCCCTTAGCAGAAAAACACCCCCAAAGGAAAATGTTTCCACCTCCATGTTTGACGGTAGGGATGGTGTTCTTGGGGTCATAGGCAGCATTCCTCCTCCTCCAAACACGGCGAGTTGAGTTGATGCCAAAGAGCTCCATTTTGGTCTCATCTGACCACAACACTTTCACCCAGTTGTCCTCTGAATCATTCAGATGTTCATTCGCAAACTTCAGACGGGCAAGTATATGTGCTTTCTTGAGCAGGAGGACCTTGCGGGCGCTGCAGGATTTCAGTCCTTCACGGCGTGGTGTGTTACCAATTGTTTTCTTGGTGACTATGGTCCCAGCTGCCTTGAGATCATTGACAAGATCCTCCCGTGTTGTTCTGGGCTGATTCCTCACCGTTCTCGTGATCATTGCAACTCCACGAGGTGAGATCTTGCATGGAGCCCCAGGCCGAGGGAGATTGACAGTTCTTTTGTGTTTCTTCCATTTGCGAATAATCGCACCAACTGTTGTCACCAAGCTGCTTGGCGATGGTCTTGTAGTCCATTCCAGCCTTGTGTAGGTCTACAATCTTGTCCCTGACATCCTTGGAGAGCTCTTTGGTCTTGGCCATGGTGGAGAGTTTGGAATCTGATTGATTGATTGCTTCTGTGGGCAGGTGTCTTTTATACAGGTAACAAGCTGAGATTAGGAGCACTCCCTTTAAGAGTGTGCTCCTAATCTCAGCTCGTTACCTGTATAAAAGACACCTGGGAGCCAGAAATCTTTCTGATTGAGAGGGGTTCAAATACTTATTTCCCTCATTAAAATGCAAATCAATTTATAACATTTTTCACATGCGTTTTTCTGGATTTTTTTGTTATTCTGTCTCTCACTGTTCAAATA
>QNTS01001947.1:159586-181879 GCA_003317085.1 Hucho hucho
GGTCAGACAGTGATCAAACCTGAGAACCAGAGCAGTGGTTCAGTGTTCCGGAGCGGTCCATTCTGCTTTCTCAGGAAGTTTCCTTTATTATTTGAATACAATTCTGATACAAGAACCAGAGCAGGAAGTTTCCTTTATTATTTGAATACAATTCTGATACAAGAACCAGAGCAGTGGTTCAGTGTTCCGGAGCGGTCCATTCTGCTTTCTCAGGAAGTTTCCTTTATTATTTGAAAACAATTCTGATACAAGACTTTCCTTCTCCTCTGTGTTTTTGTAATAAGGCAGTATTCTGGAGCAGGAAGTTTCCTTTATTATTTGAATACAATTCTGATACAAGAACCAGAGCAGTGGTTCAGTGTTCCGGAGGGGTCCATTCTGCTTTCTCAGGAAGTTTCCTTTATTATTTGAATACAATTCTGATACAAGACTTTCCTTCTCCTCTGTGTTTTTGTAATAAGGCAGTATTCTGGGCTGCTGTGGTATTTATTTCTTCATTAGTGTCACACAGTAAGTGGCTTTAACACCAGAGAACAATCCCCTGAGTCTCTGTGCCCTATATACCATTATTTACTTTTTTAACCCTTATTTTACCAGGTAAGTTGACTGAGAACACATTCTCATTTACAACAACAACCTGGGAATAGTTACAGGGGAGAGGAGGGGGGATGAATGAGCCAATTGGAAGCTGGGGATGATTAGGTGGCCATGATGGTACAGTATGAGGGCCAGATTGGCAATTTAGTCAGGACACCGGGGTTAATACCCCTACTCTTACTCTTACAATAAGTGCCATGGGATCTTTAGTGACCACAGAGAGTCAGGACACCCGTTTAACCCTCCTGTTGTATTCTAGTCGATTTGAACCGATTGACAAGTTTTCTCTCTGAAAAATGTAGTTCATTTAACGTCCCATCCGAAAGACAACACCCTACACAGGGCAATGTCCCCAATCACTGCCCTGGGGCATTGGGATATTTTTGGGGGACCAGAAAAGAAGGAGTGCTTCCTACTGGCCCTCCAACACCACTTCCAGGAGCATCTGGTCTCCCATCCAGGAACTGACCAGGACCAACCCTGCTTAGCTTCTGAGGGAAGCCAGCAGTGTGACCGACCAGGACCAACCCTGCTTAGCTTCTGAGGCAAGCCAGCAGTGGGACGCAGGGTGGTATGCTGCTGAAATCTTGAAATCATGAAAGAGAAACAGCATTCCATTAGTATTTTCATGTGCAGATGCCTACCTGTTGGAGATGGAAATAATGTAATGCCTAACAAATGATGACAGAAAGAGAAAGAGAGAAATAACGGGAGGAGGAAGAGATGTGGAGAGAAACAATTCAGCAGTTGACTGAGGAAGAAGGGAGGAAGGAGGAGGAAGGAGGGAGGAGAGGCTGAATAGCAGAGGTGGCTAACTTTTAACAGGCTTTCTCTGAATACCCCTCCGTTTTAAAATGTTAATTCTGCTCAACCCCAAAAGAGTTTGGTATTGCGTGGTGATCTATTCCCACACCATAGCTTTAGACAGGAAGTCAGAGAGGGTCACTCAGTCAGTCAACATGTGGGAGGAACAGTGGCACATAATACACAGGCAATACACCACAAAACACTGCACTCAGACACACTGCAGAAGACCTTGAGGGAAAACAGTGACATAAAACACAACAAGGAACATTGAGGAGTTGTAAGAGATTCTTGCTATCTAAATGTACCTCTACAACTATAGCATTTGATGTCTACAACTAAAGCTCTAGCATACTATAAGTACTTCAAACAAGCCACGGCTTCAAACCAAGAACACACTGCTACAGTAGCAATCAAAGACTCCAGAACATTCATTCTACCAGTGCTACTGTAAGTTCACATAGACCTCATATGAATAAAGACCCTTAAGTCTACATTAAAGACATAAAATACTTCCTAGATCTGTCATTTGTTGGCACTGCCGTGTGATACACTGATACAGATGAAAAGACCCCACAACACAACACCATCACAATGCTGTTTGATGCGCCGCCAACCTGTTGCATTGTGGGTATGATCAAAGGTGGCCCTTGAAAGCATGACGGCCCCAGGCTGGCACAGAATGAGCTTGGTTGCATCCCAACACAAAACTAACAAAATAAATGAACGAATTAAACAAAGCCTAAACAAATGAACATTCTCATCAATCCCTGCCTCGGTTTCTTCCGCTTTGCAAGAGAATACATGTTATGTAAGTGTGCAAATGAGGAGAATGCAACCTTCAATAGCTTAAACAAATAAAGATAATTTACATACAATTACATACATATACAGTATGTGTCAGTGTGCTTGTGTTGATTAATTCATGACTGGGACCTTTAAAAGTATAATGCCGTTATTGCTCACACTAAAGGCCCAGGTGTTGTGGTATTGTGGATGAAAAGACTAATGTGTCCATCAGTTAAATTCAAGGGAATTTTCTGGACATATCATAATAGGTTTCCCAACCTTTGCAGTGGCCATAGTGTAAAAAACAAACACACAGTTGCTTGAAATTCTAACTAACCCACTCATCACAACTGTATGTGTGTGTGTTCCATATTGGATGTGTTCATTGGCAGTATGCAACAAGACAAATTGGAGGTGATTTATATGAACCCCTGCAAAACAAGCTACAGCCAGGTAGAGATGACATTGTTCACGGACCAGAAATACATCCTTCTGGACTCGCAGAGAAGGGGGCAAAGCCTGGAGCTGTGGTCTCGTGTGGTTCAGTTGGCATGGCGCTTGCAATGCCAGGGATGTGGGTTTGATTCCCAGGGGGGACCAGTACACAAATGCACTGGCTGCATCCCCTTTGCCTTCAGAATGCAGAGTTTCCTCTTCAAGAAGCCAACACTTGACTCCTCTGATGTGAAAAACTAATTGCAGTCTCTGACCAACTCTCTTGCTATCTCTCTCAGAAGAATATTCTTGACCCTAACTAGTCAGGCTTCAAGACGGATCACTCAACAGAGACTGCTCTTCTCTGCATGTGTCACGGAGGCTGCCAAAGCTCTCATCGGAGGCTGCCAAAGCTCTCATCTCTGGCAGATATCTCAGCTTGGATGTTGGCCCACCACCTCAAGCTCGACAAGACAGAGCTGCTCTTCCTCCCGGGGAAGGCCTACCCTCTCCAAGACCTCTCCATCACAGTTGACAACTCCACGGTGTCCCCTTCTCAGAGTGCAAAGAACCTTGGCGTGACCCTGGACAACACCCTGTCGTTCTCGGCAAATATCAAAGCAATGACTCAAGAGGAATTCCCCCCCCCCTCCCTCCCTTCCTTCAGGCTATGCTCAAACCCTACACCCAAACACGAGCACTCCATTCTGCCACCTCTGGTCTCTTGGCCCTCCCACCCCTATGGAAGGGCGTTCCCATTCAGCAAAGTCCAAGCTCTATTCTGTCCTAGCAATCCAATGGTGGAACCAGCTTCCCCCTGAAGCTAGGACTGCAAAGTCCATGCCCATCTTCCGGAAACATCTGAAACCCTACAAAGAGTATCTTAAATAAGCGCATAAGATTAATGCACTAACTGTAAGTAGCTCAAGATAAGAGTGTCTGCTAAATGACTCAAATGTCAATGTAAACTGGTGTGTGTGTGTGTGTGTGTGTGTGTGTGTGTGTGTGTGTGTGTGTGTGTGTGTGTGTGTGTGTGTGTGTGTGTGTGTGTGTGTGTGTGTGTGTGTGTGTGTGTGTACGTGCGGTCTTCAGGTCTGAGCTGCCATGATAAAGTGATAGATGAGAAATGGGTTTCACTGGCCTTTTAATTGCTCTTTANCACACACACGCACACACACACACGCACACACACGCACACACACACACACCCGACTCCATCTCTCTCGTATCCTTTGTCTATGCCAGATCTGTCAGAAGAACAGAAGTCCTCCTTTCTAAACTGTACCGATATTGGAATGTGGGATGACCTTTAAAGCACATGTAATGCTATCATTACAGACAGGGTGGTCTAAGTTGCACCACTGAACTACCCAGTCTTCATCTTCTGTTTGATATGTACTGTACAAGGCCCCAACTCTCATTTACTCTGACCCAAACCTCTCTGGCTGCTCAATAAGGTTAGGATTATGTCTCTTAGCCTTCTGCTTCTCCCCTGATCTCCCCTGATCTATGGTAGGCAGTAAAACTATCTTAATGAATCTCCCACACACCAGATTCCACTAGCAATAAAACCATCTTAATTAACAGTCTATTGACAGGAAGTATTTCTTGAGCTTTCTTATATCTCTCAGGTATAGGACAGACACTTCAAAACCTTATTCCTTATGATACATGTTTTCACTGCCTTTTTTGCAATTTATGAATATGTTATTCAATGGGTTTAAAATCGCTAAATGATCCCTGGTATGACCATCTGAATACAGTTCCACATGTTAGCCTGGCAATAAAACTATCTTAATGAATCTCACACACACCCGATCCCACTACCTCTTACCGTGGACATCTATCCCTTAGCCATTACATAATCATAAAACATAATAAGCTGTCATTGTAATTATTCTACATAAATATAAAGACCCTTCTGGTGTGACATTGATTTAGATTTAAGGGCCGGTATGGAATGACTTCCTGTTTCATCATGGTGAAATGTCATCATACAGAGAATGTGAGATGATAATAAATTATGTTTATGATATAATAATGCCTTAGGGTGACAGACGATGCGGTCTCAGTGACAAATGAATTGCTTTGATTCCAAGGTACGAGTGTGCATGTGTGTGTGCCCTGCTCACATGTGTGTATTTTTTTTGCACCATCATCTTTGAAATGCAAGAGAAAGGCCATAATGTATTATTCCAGCCCAGGCGCAATTTAGATTTTGCAGTGTATGTGCAAAGTGTTAGACTGATCCAATGAACAATTGCATATCTGTTCAAAATGTTGTATCAAGACTGCCCAAATGTGCCTAATTGTTTTATTAATTTTCAAGTTCATAATTGTGCACTCTCCTAAAACAATAGCATGGTATTCTTTCACTCTAATAGCTACTGTAAATTGGAAAGTGCAGTTAGATTAACAAGATTTTAAGCTTTCTGCCCATATCAGATGTGTTTATCTGTTTTGTTACTTACAACCTCATGCTAATGACATTAGCATACATTAGCTCAACCGTCCCGCGCGGGGGGAAGGGGTATGACACACCGATCCCGTAGAGGTTAAATGCGTAAGACACATTTCAGTAGAATGCATTCAGTTTTACAACTGAGTAGGTATCCCCCTATCCCTTTCCCTTTCCTCCTTAGCCTGTGTCTTTTTTTACAGGTCGCATAAAACACAGATCAGCTCTAGGGGGACACACTATAAAAACTCTGTTCCGTCAGATAAAACCCACTGAATCAGTACAGCTAAACTCTAGGAGATGCTAAGAGTATGTGTCAGTTCAATAGATTTTCATGAGGATTCAGAGACAGAGCCCCATTCCATTGTAATGCCCAGTTGACTCCCATTACAAACTGTCTAGTCAGGAGGATGGATGTTTGCCACGACTTCCGCCGAAGTCGGTCCCTCTCCTTGTTCGGGCAGCATTCGGCGGTCGACGTCGCCGGCTTTCTAGCCATCGCCGATCCACTTTTCATTTTTCCATTTGTTTTGTCTTTGTTTTTATACACCTGGTTTCAATTCCCCAATTACATGTTCATTATTTAACACTCTGTATCCCCATGTTTGTTGTGCGTTATTGTTCTACTATTATGTCAGTCATTTGGTGGGCTTGGTATTTGTTACTACTTTGTATATTTTGAGTAAACTGCGTTGAGTTGCTCATCTCTACTGTCCTGCGCCTGACTTGTACCAACTACACCAAGCCTTGTGACACTGTTCTCATGGTGAGAGACTCTAATCCAAATACAGTGGCTGATGCATGGTCCCAACCACACACAGGTACACACACGCACAAACACATATAGACACACGCACACACACACAAACACTTAACATGATAATTGCAGATAATCGCTAATCAAAGCAAATGTTCTACCACAGTGACCATGTTATTTTTGCGAAGGCTGTTTGATTTCAGACAGACAACGTTTGTATGTGAAAAACATGTCTAAAATGCATACTTCAGGTCTCCGAACTCACTTCCCTCGAGCACAGATCAACTGGATCAGATACACCACTGGAACTGTTTACATGTCAGGGATAATCACAGATCAACTGGATCAGATACACCACTGGAACTGTTTACATGTCAGGGATAATCACAGATCAACTGGATCAGATACACCACTGGAACTGTTTACATGTCAGGGATAATGAACTACTCCCATTGGCCCTATAGTTATCACATTATCTTTACGTAGCACATATAGTCACTCCTTGTATGTTCATGAACTACTCCCATTGGCCCTGCTCTATCTTCCTCTCAGTTCTTTGCTTGTTAACGCCCACATCTGACAACTGTCTAGGTTATAATGGTAGCTCTGATGCTGGCTGAGCCCTGGTCCTATATGTTCCATTCCTTATATAGCCATTCTGTCTCAGCACTTAAAAGTGGACAGTCTAAATTCTGCCTGCTAATATTGGAAATGCAATCATAGTCATGATTTCTGCTACCACAAAACATCCTGCTGTAACACATTCACTCCCTACTGACTGGAGGCTGAAACATACTGCTGTAACACATTCACTCCCTAATGCCTGGAGGCTGAAACATACTGTTGTAACACATTCACTCCCTATTGCCTGGAGGCTGAAACATCCTGCTGTAACACATTCACTCCCTATTTACTGGAGGCTGAAAGATACTGTTGTAACACATTCACTCCCTACTTACTGGAGGCTGAAACATACTGCTGTAAAAAATGCACTTCCTAATGCCTGGAGGCTGAAACATACTGCTGTAACACATTCACTCCCTACTGACTGGAGGCTGAAACATACTGCTGTAACACATTCACTCCCTATTGCCTGGAGGCTGAAACATACTGCTGTAACACATTCTGTCACGTCCAGGCCTGAAAAGACAGGCTGGCGTGTTTTGTTTTGGTTTTGGTGTAGGGTTTTTTATGTTCTAGGTGTTATATATCTATGTTGGGGTAATGGTTCCCAATTAGAGGCAGCTGTGTGTCGTTGTCTCTAATTGGGAACCATATATATGTTGGGGTTTTCATTTAGGTTTTGTGGGTAATTGTTTCAACATAGCTTGCTTTGTGTTTAGTTTGTTCAACTTCATGGTCTTCGTTTACGTTTGTTTATTTTGCCCAGTTACGTGTGTTTCGTAAAATAAAACATGTATACTGGATGCCTCGCTGCGCCTTGGTCTGTCCATACTGAAGATCGTGACACATTCACTCCCTTCTGACTGGAGGCTGAAACATCCTGCTGTAACACATTCACTCCCTATTGCCTGGAGGCTGAAACATACTGCTGTAACACATTCACTCCCTATTGCCTGGAGGCTGAAACATACTGCTGTAACACATTCACTCCCTATTGCCTGGAGGCTGAAACATACTGCTGTAACACATTCACTCCCTATTGCCTGGAGGCTGAAACACATTCACTCCCTAATGCCTGGAGGCTGAAACACATTCACTCCCTATTGCCTGGAGGCTGAAACACATTCACTCCCTATTGCCTGGAGGCTGAAACATACTGCTGTAACACATTCACTCCCTATTGCCTGGAGGCTGAAACACATTCACTCCCTAATGCCTGGAGGCTAAAATATAGAGAGGACTATGTGCTGTTTCCAAGTGGCCACACACCTCTCCAAAGTGTGCACAGTTCCTAATTAATTTCAATGCACTTTTATGACTTAAAGAAGAGCCTTCAACTATAAGGTGCTTTTTTTGAAGCTCTTCTAGCTGTGCCGTGGAGAAACTAGAGCAAGAACACTTGTAGTTGTTTTGTTTGGAACACAACCCTGCATCCCCCCTTTACCCAATTACTGTTGTTGTTTACACAATTCAAAAACAGCCCATTATAAATTGCAATCTGGGTCAGATGGGCATCATTTGAATGCTTGTTCTCTAGCCTACATGACTAGCTAAGTTATAGATTACAATCTTTCACAGTTTGTGTGCATTCAGGTGCGTGTTCCGCGGCAAATGTTTTCCCAATAGATCAACATAGGCTCATTCTGTTCAGGACAGCCCAGGGCAAAACACCATGTCATCTTGTAAAAAACATAGCGATTAGAAACGTTGACACTGTATATTATGAGTTTCATGATATGGAAATGTGAAGTGCACATTTGGACTTGGCTTGTTTGGCTTGCTTGTATGACATCAAAGCGATATTAATTATATTCCTCAACATCTAATCATTCAATATTAGCGGGAGGGATGGGGCAACTTCTTGTCGCGTGCGGTTATCAAGTTCAGAACAGCTGTCAGTCAAAACCCATACAGAGCCGTGAAGCACAGAGCCTGAGCTCTGAAATCACTTATAGCATGTTACTGTACAACCACTGCGTTACAATTTAGGCTCTTATCAGTGTCCAAATCTGCCATTTTCAACCCGTATATGGGTACGAGTGTGAAGGGCTACTGATGAGGAAGATATGGTTCTAGCTATGGCATTGATGCATGCAAGTTTAAAATGATGCTGATTATGTACTTCTCAGATAGAGTTCAGTGTGTCAAATCGGAGGGCCTGTTGTCCGGACCTCTGGCAGTCTCTATGGGGGTGCCACAGGGTTCAATTCTCGGGCCGACTCTTTTCTCTGTATACATCAATGATGTTGCTCTTGCTGCAGGTGATTCTCTGATACAACTCTACGCAGACGACACCATTCTGTATACTTCTGGCCCTTCTTTGGACACTGTGTTAACTAACCTCCAGATGAGCTTCAATGCCTACACCTCTCCTTCCGTGGCCTCCAACTGCTCTTAAATGCTAGTAAAATGCATGCTCTTCAACCGATTGCTGCCCGCACTTGCCCCCCCGACTAGCATCACTACTCTGGACGGTTCTGACTCAGAATATGTGGACAACTACAAATACCTAGGTGTCTGGTTAGACTGTAAACTCTCCTTCCAGTCTCACATTAAGCATCTCCAATCCAAAATTAAATCTAGAATCGGCTTCCTATTTCGCAACAAAGCCTCCTTCACTCATGCTGCCAAACATACCCTCGTAAAACGGACTATCCTACCGATCCTTGACTTCGGCGATGTCATTTACAAAACAGCCTCCAACACTCTACTCAGCAAATTGGATGATGTCTATCACAGTGTCATCCGTTTTGTCACCAAAGCCCCATATACTACCCACCACTGCGACCTGTATGCTCTCGTTGGCTGGCCCTCGCTTCATATTCGTCGCCAAACCCACTGGCTCCAGGTCATCTATAAGTCTCTGCTAGGTAAAGCCCCACCTTATCTCAGCTCACTGGTCACCATAGCAGCACCCACCCGTAGCACGCGCTCCAGCAGGTATATCTCACTGGTCACCCCCAAAGCCAAATCTTCCTTTGGCCGCCTTTCCTTCCAGTTCTCTGCTGCCAATGTTTGGAACGAATTGCAAAAATCACTGAAGCTGTAGACTTATATCTCCCTCACTAACTTTAAGCATCAGCTGTCAGAGCAGCTTACTGATCACTGTACCTGTACACAGCCCATCTGTAAATAGCACACCCAACTACCTCATCCCCATATTGTTATTTATTTTTTGCTCTTTTGCACCCCAGTATCTCTACTTGCACATCATCATCTGCACATCTATCACTCCAGTGTTAATGCAAAATTGTAATTATTTCGCCTATTTATTGCCTTACCTCCCTAATCTTACTACATTTGCACACACTGTATATAGATGTTTTTCTATTGTGATATTGACTGTACGTTTGTTTATCCCATGTGTAACTCTGTGTTGTTTTTTGTCGCACTGCTTTGCTTTATCTTGGCCAGGTCGCAGCTGTAAATGAGAACTTGTTCTCAACTGGCCTACCTGGTTAAATAATGGTGATAAATAAATAATAATAAATACAAATGTTTCAGCTATACTAATGGAGTTGTCGACTCACTTCCTGAAAGTGGGAATTCCGTGGATGGATCGTCCAGGAGACACTCCTGATCCTGATCCATGGCTGTGTCCAGAAAGCAGGCTGTCTGTCTCAAACTGGAACGTTCCCTCTGGGTCGCCCGGAACGTCCAGGAATTCCCCGTCGCTCCACACCCCCACTGTCCCATCCATGGTCGTGTACTTGATGTCTATGGTAACACTAGTCTGGAATGGAATAGCCGACCAATGAATTAGTCAAAACAAACTAGAAACACACAGCTTTCTCATCAAGTGAATACACAACAAGGAAGTGTGGCATTTTAATTTCGTTTGACAGCAACTGCCTTTAGTACACTTGCTGTAAAGGTTCAATATTTGTTGGCAAATTGTTTGACAGAGAGTTGTGGTCACTTGTGGCTCAAGCTATATTTTGTGTGACAGTAAGCACTTAGTTTGGTCTGAACAGGAAGCAGTAGAAGCAGAGCATTTTGTCTTTCCTGTCTTTAGTGGACTTCTAGACCTCACTGGACACTGAAATGATCTTTACTACAAACCAAGCCATTTATTTCACTGACAAAAACAGATGAGGAGGGAAATAAACAAACAATGTTCCCCTTTCCACCTCTCTCTCTCTCTCTCTCTCTCTCTCTCTCTCTCTCTCTCTCTCTCTCTCTCTCTCTCTCTCTCTCTCTCTCTCTCTCTCTCTCTCTCTCTCTCTCTCTGCCCTGCGACCACCCGGGAGCCAGTAAATCACTGCAGAGCCAGTAAAGTTAAAGGTGTTACCATGGTAACCCTGTATCTTTCAGCGGGAGGCAATAAAAACACTTCTGTTTAGTTAGAACTCAGGTGAGACTCTGCCGGATGTTTTCCTCTCCTCTCCCTCATCAGGGACAGAGAGGGGTGCAGAGGGGCTGAGAGATGTGTATGTGCGTGCGCGTGTGTAATGTGTGTGTGTGTGTGTGTGTGTGTGTGTGTGTGTGTGTGTGTGTGTGTGTGTGTGTGTGACACACACACACACACACACACACACACACACACACACAGGAGAGCCGCCCACTCTAGGAGCTCAGATGCAATCATTTCATAACCAACCTTTCGACAGCCAAGCTGTCTTCATCAGGTATAATGAGTGTGAGTACCCCCCAGGTCATTCTGGCTACTGTGTGTGATATCATCTCAATAACAGAGAGTCAGCATTCAAAGCTCCACTAACACCATTCTCCTAAGCCCTGGGGTAATTTATACAGATGAGCTCTCACACTCTTTCTAGTCGTTTCTCTATCCCCCCTTTCTATCTCCCTTGATCTCTCCATCCCTTGCTCCCTCTATCTTACTCTCTTTTTCATTCCCTTAGACACTATTCTCTGAATATATGGCTATTGGATCAGTACTCATCTGAGGTGCATAAAATACACATCTGTTTATCTGTGTGTCTGCGGTATATACTGTAAGTACATGTGTGCTGTCCATAGATCAGTTTGGAGGACTCCCACTCTTCAGGATGAAGACCTGTTGACTGATCTGGGCCCAGTGCTGGGGCTTACCCGTATGGCGGTGTTGTTGTCATCGATGAGTGTGTCTGTCACCTCCAGCTGCCCCTCCTCCGCCACCTTCTGTAGAACCATCCGGAAGGTTCCGATGACTCTGGAACAACAAAACCACAAAAACCATATACAACCAAACTATGGTGGGAAGGTGGGTTAGAACCCATTAGTTGATCAACGCTATAGATCCTCCTCCAGCAGATCATGATGCAGGGCTGTGTCTTGGCTGGAAATATTGGTATAGTCTGTTTGATGGGTCACAGAGAATCAGACAGACACATAGAATGAGCCTTAATCTCTTTAACCTCTTTAACAGTGGGTTTTGGTGGGTTACATTGAATCAGTGTGATAGTGTTGTCCTCACACAGCTTGCACCATCTTCCTCTTCCTCCCCTCTACGTTCTCTCCCCCTTCTTGTTGACTATCTCATAATCCCATACAGTATGTCTCTACCATCCACCATAAGTCTTTCTGGCTATTTCAGTCTTTCGTCTCTCTGGCTCCTGTCTCTGCCTGCGTGGTGTGTAGGCGAGTGGCTGTGTTTGTGTGTGTTTGTGTGTGTGTGTGTTTGTGTGCGTGCGCACATGCATGTGTGCGTGTGTGGGCAGAGTGATGGAGATTGGCTCTGACAGGCAGACTATGAGTAATCGGCTACTATTAAATCTCAGCTATAGAGCTACACAGAGAGATATATATACACACCCCACCAACCTTTGGCCAGCGAGGAATTTGTGAAGTTGAGTAGCATTCAACCCTCCCCTCAACATTCCAACACCAAACAGTTATAACCATATTGTTTTCTCATTAGCTGCTTTCGCTGTCCTAAAAAAAGCTATTTTAACAGTTTCTAAGAAAACTTCAGTGATTTATTAGCACACTAACTTTAGGTTTTTAACTTCCTGTCCATAAGCAAAGTTTCCTGAAATATACAGTGGCTTGCAAAAGTATTCACCCCCCTTGGCATTTTTCCTATTTTGTTGCCTTACAACCTGGAATTAAAATGGATTTTTGGGGGGTTTGTATCATTTTATTTACACAACATGCCTACCACTTAGAAGATGCAAAATATTTTTTTGTATGAAACAAACAAAAATAAAACAAAAAAACAGACAACTTGAACGTGCATAACTATTCACCCCCCAAAGTCAATACTTTGTAGAGCCACCTTTTGCAGCAATTACAGCTGCAAGTCTCTTTGGGTATATCTCTATAAGCTTGGCACATCTAGCCACTGGGATTTTTGCCCATTCTTCAAGGCAAAACTGCTCCATCTCCTTCAAGTTGGATGGGTTCCGCTGATGTACAGCAATTATAAGTCATACCACAGATTCTCAATTGGATTGAGGTCATTCCAAGACATTTAAATGTTTCCCCTTAAACCACTTGAGCTTTAGCAGTATGCTTAGGGCCATTGTCCTGCTGGAGGGTGAACCTCCGTCCCAGTCTCAAATTTCTGGAAGACTGAAACAGGGTTCTCTCAAGAATTTCCCTGTATTTAGCACCATCCATCATTCCTTCAATTCTGACCAGTATCCCAGTCCCTGATGAAAAACATCCCCACAGTATGATGCTGCCACCACCATGTTTCACTGTGGGGATGAGGTTCTCGCGGTGATGAGAGGTGTTGGGTTTGCGCCAGACATAGCGTTTTCCTTGATGGCCAAAAAGCTCAATTTTTGTCTCATCTGACCAGATTACCTTCTTCCATATGTTTGGGGAGTCTCCCACATGCCTTTTTGTTTGGTTCTTTTTTTCTTTATTAAGCACTTGCTTTTTTCTGGCCACTCTTCCGTAAAGCCCAGCTCTGTGGAGTGTACGGCTTAAAGGGGTCCTATGGACAGATACTCCAATCTCCGCTGTGGAGCTTTGCAGCTCCTTCAGGGTTATCTTTGGTCTCTTTGTTGCCTCTCTGATTAACACCCTCCTTGCCTGGTCCATGAGTTTTGATTGGCGGCCCCCTCTTGGCAGGTTTGTTGTGGTGCCATATTCTTTCAATTTTTTTATCATGGACTTAATGGTGCTCCGTGGGATGTTCAAAGTTGTAGATATTTTTTTATAACCCAACCCTGATCTGTACTTCTACACAACTTTGTCCCTGACCTGTTTGGAGAGCTCCTTGGTCTTCATGGTGCCGCTTGCTTGGTGGTGCCCCTTGCATAGTGGTGTTGCAGACTCTAGGGCCTTTCAGAACAGGTGTATATATACAGAGATCAAGTGACAGATCATGTGACACTTAGATTGTACACTGGTGGACTTTATTTAACTAATTATGTGACTTCTGAAGGTAATTGGTTGCACCAGATCTTATTTAGGGGCTTCATAGCAAAGGGGGTGATTACATATGCACACACCACTTTTCCGTTTTTTTTTTTAAATAATTTTTTGATGCCAAAGAGCTCCATTTTGGTCTCATCTGACCACTTTTTTTCATTTCACTTCACCAATTTGGACTATTTTGTGTATGTCCATTACAAGAAATCCAAATAAAAATCCATTTACATTACAGGTTGTAATGCAACAAAATAAGAAAAACACCAAAATACTTTTGAAAGGCACTGTATATGTATTTTTAACTTATATTTAATTGCTTTCGATTTAAACAAAAGCCAAAGGCTCCAAAATACTTAAGTTGGGAGATATGCTCAATTCCAATTCTTTAACAGCCCTGAGTCTCACCACGTACCAGACTGCTTAGAGAAATATGTGTTTCAGGGCCTCCCGAGCAGTGCAGTGGTCTAAGGCACTGCATCGCAATGCTAGCTGAGCCACTAGAGAGATTCTGGGCTCGAGTCCAGGCTCTGTCGCAGCTGGCCGCGACCGGGAAACCCATTGGGCGTCGTCTGGGTGAGGGGAGGGTTTGGCCGGCAGGGATGTCCTTGTCCCATCGCACGCTAGCAACTCCTGTGGCGTGTACAGTTTTTCCTCCGCCACTCCCGCGTCCGTATGGGACTTGCAGTGATGAGACAAGACTGTAACTACCAATTGGATACCACGAAATTGGGGAGAAAAATGGGTAAAATATATGGGTTTCACCCTGTATGAGCAACAGATATAAAGGCTTCATTAAGCCTTCATAGTGCATTTACAACAAGCTCTCACAGTCTCACGCCAGAATTAGACATTCATCTATGTTTCTCAAATTTCGAAGTTGTTCCAAACGTCAAATTTCGAAGTGTTTAAGTTTAGGCATTAACTCAGAAATCTCAAGGTTAGGCATTAACTCTGAAGGGTTGAGGTAAGGGTTAAGGTTTGGGATAGGCTTAAAACAAAAATCTCTTAAAAAAGAATATATTGCTGGATTTGAACATGCAACGTTTGGCACAAGAGGCAGATGCTTTCTACATCAACTCCCAATGTTTGTAAGGTCTTCATAGATACTTCACCAATATTTTACGAGCAAATGGAATTCGCTGTTCATTTCAAGTTTCAAATTAATTTCCGTATTCAGTCAGAGAATTACAGAGGATGTGAATAATTTATATAGTCCCCCCCCGTAACACATCACAAACACAATATATTGGAACCCATAAGGTTGCTCCTGCCTAATGATCATACACTCAAACAACCTTAATACACACACTATAAGCCACACTGACGGATCTGAAAGGGCAACCAGTCAATGGCATTACACCCTGGCACATACACACACACACACACACACGCCTTTAGGACCATTACAAACTGAGCAAACAGACTTTCACCTAATCAAAGACTTAACTCAGCAGGAGAAGCTCTCCCTTGAGAAAGATATCCCCACCCCGAGTAGGTCAGACCTGACCTCTTCATTATATAACCCCACAGATGAGCAACCCCAAGCAGAAAGTCAACCCCCCAGCACAGAGTACTACTCACTCATTGAAATGAAGGATACATTTACCCAGCTGTAGGTAAGGCAGGTGGAGCTGGAACAGCAGGTGATTACACTCCAGTCAGAACAGACCCAGACAACAGTCCAGCACAACAACACCCCCTTAACCAGACCCGGAGTGCTGGAGGTGGTGAGAGACATATCTGCACTCCGGACTGTGGTGAGACAACTTCAACATGATAAAAAGCATGAGCAGGAGAAGAACAGAGCACTAGAGGAGAGGATCAGACTGCTGGAGGAGAGGGTGAAGGGGATGGCGTGTGACAGAGAACAACCCACTAGAGAGGTGGCCACCCCCGCAGAGAAGCCAGCAGAACAGCCCACCTCAGCTCCCGACAAAAGTCTCGACACCACAATAAAACAGTCCACCTTAGACCCTGACCATAGCCTTGACATCACAGCGGGACAGACAAATGAAGAACCCCAAGCCCAGGGGATCTCACCCCCTCTGAGCACCCCCCGTGTCAGCCACCCAACCTCCCCACACCCACTGAGGACATACAGTGAGGGGAAAAAGTATTTGATCCCCTGCTGATTTTGTACATTTGCCCACTGACAAAGAAATTATCAGTCTATAATTTTAATAGTAGGTTTATTTGAACAGTGAGAGACAGAATAACAACAAAAAAATCCAGATAAACGCATGTGAAAAATGTTATAAATTGATTTGCATTTTAATGAGGGAAATAAGTATTTGACCCCTCTGCAAAACATGACTTAGTACTTGGTGGCAAAACCCTTGTTGGCAATCACAGAGGTCAGACGTTTCTTGTAGTTGGCCACCAGGTTTGCACACATCTCAGGAGGGATTTTGTCCCACTCCTCTTTGCAGATCTTCTCCAAGTCATTAAGGTTTCGAGGCTGACGTTTGGCAACTCGAACCTTCAGCTCCCTCCACAGATTTTCTATGGGATTAAGGTCTGGAGACTGGCTAGGCCACTCCAGGACCTTAATGTTCTTCTTCTTGAGCCACTCCTTTGTTGCCTTNTAGTTCTGGGCTGATTCCTCACCGTTCTCATGATCATTGCAACTCCACGAGGTGAGATCTTGCATGGAGCCCCAGGCCGAGGGAGATTGACAGTTCTTTTGTGTTTCTTCCATTTGCGAATAATCGCACCAACTGTTGTCACCTTCTCACCAAGCTGCTTGGCGATGGTCTTGTAGCCCATTCTAGCCTTGTGTAGGTCTACAATCTTGTCCCTGACATCCTTGGAGAGCTCTTTGGTCTTGGCCATGGTGGAGAGTTTGGAATCTGATTGATTGATTGCTTCTGTGGACAGGTGTCTTTTATACATGTAACAAACTGAGATTAGGAGCACTCCCTTTAAGAGTGTGCTCCTAATCTCAGCTCGTTACCTGTATAAAAGACACCTGGGAGCCAGAAATCTTTCTGATTGAGAGGGGGTCAAATACTTATTTCCCTCATTAAAATGCAAATCAATTTATAACATTTTTCACATGCGTTTATCTGGATTTTTTTGTTGTTATTCTGTCTCTCACTGTTCAAATAAACCTACCATTAAAATTGTAGACTGATAATTTCTTTGTCAGTGGGCAAACGTACAAAATCAGCAGGGGATCAAATACTTTTTTCCCTCACTGTACACAAGACACAGATTGTACTCCTTATGGACTCAAACGGGATATATATACAAGAAGAAAAACGTTTTCCCAAACACAGTGTGTCTAAACCCAAACACCCAGCGCGCTCTAGACCTTCTGTCTGAGGACCAACTAGGTTCACCTAGCCACATAATAATACAAACAGGCACAAACGACCTGAGAGCCCTGCAGGAAAGGGTGGCCACAGCACTGAAGGGAGTGATAGAAAAAGCTTATTCTATTTTCCCCAATGCACAAGTGGTTCTATCCACCCTGCTAACACGAAAAGACTTCCACCCTGCTACCATACAGTGGGTAAACTCAAGTATTTCCCGTGACTGTGCCTCATAACCAAATGTTTACCTGGCCTACCACAGACTTTATGGAAAGGATATAACTAGTCAGTTGTATAAGTGAATGCCTTCAACTAAAATGTGACTTCCACATTTAACCCAACCCCTCTGAATCAGAGAGATGCAGGGGGCTGCCTTAATCAACATCCACAACGCCCAGGGAACAGTGGGTTAACTGCATTGTTCACAAATTTTTACCTTGTTAGCTCGGGGATTCGACCTTGCAACCTTCCAGTTACAAGTCCAACGCTCTAACCACTAGGCTACTTGCCGCCCTGTGGTCTGGATCTAGGTCCTCTCGGTGTGGGTCCTCTATGTGTAGGTCCCAGGGGGGGGTCCAGGTTCCTGCTCTTTAGGCCAAAGGCAGATGACCTCAGGCCTGGGATATTCCAGGATGAGATAGTGAAGGCTTTGTGTTCCACAAAGTGTCCGATGTTGTTGGTCGTGTGGTTTGGCCTCAGGCCAGTAAGTGTGAGCAGAGCCTGCTGAGCGTCTGGTACATGCCATTGGCTTGGGGGGGTCCTACACATAGAGGACCCAGGTCCACCTATACAAGACAGCAGTGCCCACCTTCGCCCGGACCCTAAAGGACATCGCTCTCAAACGCAGCCCCAATACTTCACAAAGGAGCAATAGATCAATAGACACCCCACCCAGACCAGGGAGACACTCTCCCAGACCTGCTGGACCCCCCTGGGACCTACACATAGAGGACCCATGCCGAGAGGACCTACATCCAGACCACAACACCACCAGCCACATCCACATCCACACCCCCACCCAACCAATCAACACCACCCCAAGTCAACCATGCCCACACCCCATTTAGGCCCCCTCAGATCAGACCTATGCCCCTCCTTCAGGTCCAAAAGTATCTATATCCACAGTAAAACAAGTCCGATATCGACATAACCTGAAAGGCCGCTCAGCAAGGAAGAAGCCACTGCTCCAACCCCACCATAAAAAAGCCAGACTATGGTTTGCAACTGCACATAGGGACAAAGATCGTACTTTTTGGAGAAATGTCCTCTGGTCTGATGAAACAAAATTGGAACTGTTTGGCCATAATGATCATCCTTATGTTCGGATGAAAAAGGGGGAGGCTTGCAAGCCGAAAAACACCATCTCAACCGTGAAGCATGGGGATGGCAGCATCATGTTGTGGGGGTGCTTTGCTGCAGGAGGGACTGGTGCACTTCACAAAATAGATGGCATCATGAGGAAGAAATTATGTGGATATATTGAAGCAACATCTCAAGACATCAGTCAAGAAGTTAAAGCTTGGTCGCAAATGGGTCTTCCAAATGGACAATGACCCAAAGCAAACTTCCAAAGTTGTGGCAAAATGGCTTAAGGACAACAAAGTCAAGATATTGGAGTGGCCATCAAAAAGCTCTGACCTCAATCCCATAGAAAATTTGTGGGCAGAACTGAAAAAGCTTGTGCGAGCAAGGAGGCCTAAAAACCTGACTCAGTTACACCAGCTCTGTCAGGAGGAATGGGCCAAAATTCACCCAACTTATTGTGGGAAGCTTGTGGAAGGCTACCCGAAACATTTGACCTAAGTTATACAATTTAAAGGGAACGCTACCAAATACTCATTTAGTGTATGTAAACTTCTGACCCACTGGGAATGTGATGAAAGAAATTGAAGCTGAAATAAATCATTCTCTCTACTATTATTCTGACATTTCACATTCTTAAAATAAAGTGGTGATCCTAACTGACCTAAGACAGGACATTTTTACTCTGATTAAATTGTGAGAAACTGAGTTTAAATGTATTTGGCTAAGGTGTATGTAAACTTCCGACTTCAACTGTTTATCCCCCCACTAGAATCCCCATGAAAACAGTTTCTCCATCCTGGAGGGGGAAATCAATCATTTCCAGCCCCAGGGACATGTACTAATCTGTGGTGACCTAAATGCCAGAACCGGACAAGAACCTGACACCCTCAGCACACAGGGGGACAAAAACCTGCCTGGAGATGACAGCATTCCCTCCCCCATATGCCCCCCTAGGCACAACTATGACAACATAACCAACAAAAACGGGTCACAACTCCTGCAGCTCTTAACAGTATATTTGACCTCTCAGCTTCCCTATCAAATCTAATAATTTCAAGCAGAAAACCGAAGAAAATGAACAACAATGACAAATGGTTTGATGAAGAATGCAAAAACCTAAGAAAGAAATTGAGAAACCTGTCCAACCAAAAACATAGAGAACCAGAAAACCTGAGTCTACGCCTTCATTATTGTGAATCAGCTAAACAATACAGAAATACACTACGGAAAAAGAAGGAACAGCACGTCAGAAATCAGGTCAATGTAATTGAAGAATCCATAGACTCTGGAAAACACTAAACAAACAACAAACACAAATTATTATCTATCCAAAATGGAGATGTATGGTTAAACCGCTTCTCCAATCTTTTTGGCTTTTTAACAAAGAACAAACAGCAAAAACATGTACATGATCAAATACAAATCTTAGAATCAACTATTAAAGACTACCAGAACCCACTGGATTCTCCAATTACCTTGAATGAACTACAGGGCAAAATAAAAACCCTCCAACCCAAAAAGACCTGTGGTGTTGATGGTATCCTCAATGAAATGATAAAATTTCCAGACAACAAATTCCAATTAGCTAAACTAAAACTCTTTAACATCATCCTTAGCTCTGGCATCTACCCCAATAATTGGAACCAAGGACTGATCACCCCAATCCACAAAAGTGGAGACAAATTTGACCCCAATAACTACCCCAATAACTTGATATGCGTCAACAGCAACCTTGGGAAAATCCTCTGCATTATCATTAACAGCAGACTCGTACATTTCCTCAGTGAAAACAATGTACTGAGCAAATGTCAAACTGGGAAAACATACGGGAAAAACATACAACATTATAAAATCCATGTACACAAACAACAAGTGTGCAGTTAAAATAGGCAAAAAACACACACATTTCTATCCACAGGGCCGTGGGGTGAGACAGGGATGCAGCTTAAGCCCCACCCTCTTCAACATATATATCAACGAATTGGCGAGGGCACTAGAACAGTCTGCAGCACCCGGCCTCACCCTACTAGAATCTGAAGTCAAATGTCTACTGTTTGCTGATGATCTGGTACTTCTGTCACCAACCAAGGAGGGCCTACGAGCAGCACCTAGATCTTCTGCACAGATTCTGCCAGACCTGGGCCCTGACAGTACATCTCAGTAAGACCAAATAATGGTGTTCCAAAAAAGGTCGTCGCCAGGACCACAAATACAAATTCCATCTAGACAACGTTGCCCTAGACCACACAAAAAACTATACATACCTTGGACTAAACATCAGCGCCACAGGTAACTTCCACAAAGCTGTGAACAATCTGAGAGACAAGGCAAGAAGGGCATTCTATGCCATCAAAGGAACATAAAATTTAACATACCAATTAGGATCTGGCTAAGAAAACTTGAATCAGTTATAGAACCCGTTGCACTTCATGGTTGTGAGGTCTGGGGTCCGCTCACCAACCAAGAATTCACAAAATGGGACAAACACCAAATTGAGACTCTGCATGCAGAATTCTGAAAAGATATCCCGTGTACAACGTAAAACACCAAATAATGCATGCAGAATTAGGCCGATACCCTCCAATGATCAAAATCCAGAAAAGAGCTGTTAAATTCTGTAACCACCTAAAAGGAAGCGATTCCCAAACCTTCCATAACAAAGCCATCACCTACAGAGAGATTAACCTGGAGAAGAGTCACCTAAGCAAGCTGGTCCTGGGTTCTGTTCACAAACACAAACACACCCCACAAAGCCCCAGGACAGCAACACAATTAGACCCAACCAAATCATGATAAAATAAAAAGATAATTACTTGACACATTGGAAAGAATTAACAAAAGAAGAGAGCAAACTACAATGCAATTTTGGCCCTAAACAGAGATTACACAGTGGCCAAACTTAAGGAAAGCTTGGACTATGTACAGACTCAGTGAGCATAGCCTTGCTATTGAGAAAGGCTGCCGTAGTCAGACCTGGCTCTCAAGAGAAAGGCTATGTGCAAACTGCCTACAAAATGAGGTGGAAACTGAGCTGCACTTCCTAACCTCCTGCCCAATGTATGACCATATTAGAGACACATATTTCCCTCAGATTTCACAGATCCCAAAAGTAATTTGAAAACAAACCCGATTTTGATAAACTACCATATCTACTGGGTGAAATACCACAGTGTGCCATCACAGCAGCAAGATTTGTGACCTGTTGCCACAAGAAACGGGCAACCAGTGATGAACAAACACCATTGTAAATACAATCCATATTTATGTTTATTTATTTTCCCTTTTGTACTTTAACCATTTGCACATCATTACAACACTGTATATATACATAATACGACATTTGTAATGTCTTTACTCTTTTGGAACTTCTGTGAGTGTAATGTTTACTGTTCGTTTTTATTGTTTATTTCACTTTTGTATATTATCTACTTCACTTGCTTTGGCAATGTTAACATATGTTTCCCATGCCAATAAAGCCCCTTGAATTGAATTGAATTGAGAGAGAGGCAGTGACATTAATAGCTATGGCTATTAGATCCTATCAGTAAAAGACCAATCACAAACCACCACTGTGTTTATCACTCCAACTTCTCTCTAGCTCTATCTCCCCTTTCCCTTCCCCACCCATCATATATGTATCTCTCTCTCTCTTTCTCTCTCTCTCTCTCTCTCTCTCTCTCTCTCTCTCTCTCACTCTCTCTCCGCTTAGAACACAACAGTGTTGGGCCTCAAGACTAACTCCTCCATCTTTCTCTTTCTCTCTTTCTTTCTCTCTCTCTCTTACTCTCTCTCTCACTCTCTCTCTCTCTCTCTCTCTCTCTCTCTCGCTCTCTCTCTCCATTTCTCCCACAGACTGCCATTCATGCCTTCATCCCTTGTATCCCTCA
>QNTS01001947.1:186997-198691 GCA_003317085.1 Hucho hucho
AGAGAGAGAGAGAGAGGGGGCGGGGGGGCGAGGGGGACAGTGGAGGCGAAGGCAGAGAGGAGCTCTGGGAAGAGAAGATACACATGAATTATACACAGTCTTATGTAACTGTGGAAGGCTTTGTGGAGTAAGGACTTTATACAGTCACGCTCACATCCCTTAACATAAATGAAATTGGAGGAAAAAATGTAAGCAGCAACAAAGTTTTGGGTCGTAATAAACTGCTGTGTCTCCCATTGGTGCATCAATAGTATATAAGATGATATTAAAGTTTAGAAATCATGCAAATGACTGGCCAGGATGTGTGTGTGTGTGTGTGTCTGTGTGCGAGCGTGTGTGCGAGCGTGTGTGTGTGTGTGGGTGTGTGTGTGTTCGTGTGTATGTGTCCGTGCGAGCGTGTGTGTGTCATCACCATTGTCATCCCTCAGCCCTTTTTGTTTTGGTAACTTGAGCCTCGTCATCCCTCTGCCTCCTCTCCCATCCATTCTGCTCTGAACTCGGTGTGACATGGCCTGCCAGCCATAATGACATGGTGACTATTGACAGTCATCAGGCCATGAGGTCATCAACCAGTAGCCATGAAGGGTATTGGTTACTTTTGTAATGAGGCAAATCCTTGAACCTGGACTTGTTGAGAATAGGACCAAACTGTCTGTCTGTTCTCTGTCTCTGTCTCATGAATGGTTCCCATAGAATTCAATAGGACAGTAGGATTGGCTTGGTGGCACTACATAGCTGCGTTGATGTAAAAGCGATAGACAGAGCAGTCAGAGTGCTTTAGTTCTGACTCATCTCTTTGTGGCTGAGATAAACAAACAACATCACACACACACAGGGTTCCTGCGTGGGAAGCCCAATTTGAGGACTCAGGACACAGCAGTCAGCCCACTGGGCAGCTGGTAGACTTGATCTGATGGGATGAATCGTAAAGCTAACAGAGGTTGACAATGTACTCACTAGCTTTATGACATCTAACAGCATAAATGCACTAACTTAAACCATCCTTCTACAAGGGCTGTATCCATCCTTCTACAAGGGCTGTATCCATCCTTCTACAAGGGCTGTATCCATCCAGTAGAAAGAAAAAGGTTTCCAAAGTTAGTGATGATCTTTAACCATAGAGATAGGTAGAGTAGCTATATAGTCTTTAACCATAGAGATAGGTAGAGTAGCTATATAGTCTTTAACCATAGAGATAGGTAGAGTAGCTATATAGTCTTTAACCATAGAGATAGGTAGAGTAGCTATATAGTCTTTAACCATAGAGATAGGTAGAGTAGCTATATAGCCTTTAACCATAGAGATAGGTAGAATAGCTATATAGTCTTTAACCATAGAGATAGGTAGAGTAGCTATATAGTCTTTAAACACTGGTGCTACAACGTTCCTTTCAAATGGGGCGGCAGGTAGCCTAGCGGGAGTGTTGGGCCAGTAACTGAAATGTTGCTGGTTTGAATCCCTGAGCCACTAGGTGAAGTGCCCCCAAGCAAGGCACTTAACCCTAATTTCCCCTGTAAATCGCTTTGGATAAGAGAGTCTGCTAAAATGTGAATCCTCAACGTAAGGATTTTACTTAATCCTTAGAGTCTCTGCCTTGGTCTGAGTAAATGAGCTCCGGAGTGACAGATGCATCCATTAACACACGGCTTTAATACTACTTCATTACTGCATTGCTCCACTCTATTGAAACCCATTCAGATCCTGGCCTGCGGTCTGCAGCCTATCACATGCTTAATTGAGTCAATCTATCACCTCATAGTCAAGAAGCGTTAGGAGCTGATTGTCTATCTGAAGTGCCTCCAGCTACATTATTTACTGCATTATGTAAGTCTGAGGATGGCAGGTGAAAAGTGTTGGAAGGGTGCTGGTATCCTTCCCTCTATGTTGCAACTCCTAGTTAGATCATGGTTAGTCTGGTGGCGTGTTGGAGTGTGTTATGCGTATTATTGCCTCTGACTCGTCGTTGGACTGTGTATTGAGCATGTTGGGACTTACCTGTTGGTTTAAGTTTTGTTAGTAGTGGTAGTTATGTTACAACACTGTGGTTCTAGTAACTGACCTGTTGGTTTAAGTTTTGTTAGTAGTGGTAGTTATGTTACAACACTGTGGTTCTAGTAACTGACCTGTTGGTGAAGACTTTGCTGTAGTTGAACACTTGAACCTCCAGCATCTCGTTTTCATCCACACTACTGGCAATTGGCCATCGGAACATCTGAGGGGAGAGGAGGACTAATTGAGGATTCGCAAACACCATGTGACTGTTTAACAGGCCGCACAACCACAGCCTATATTGATGCAACCACAACATCTACAGTTTCCAAGGAAGTCATTTGACTGACTGGTTTAAAAGTGTTTCAGGTCAATCATTAAACACAACAGGCAATTCACAAAAGCCGATCATCCCTCTCTTACTGGGCCATAGAATATCTAATTTGACTAAGTAAGAGAAAAACATTCAATCCAACAGTGAAGCAACACCACCAGCAACATGAAACATTTTAAATGCCAGAAAACCTGAATTGGATTTCTTCAAGATAAACCCAAGTTGTGCTGCTGAGTCATTTCTAACAGCAGAACAAAAGTTGCAACCCCAGCATGATTATATTTGTTCTCCTGTACTGTCAGCTACTTTAAATAGCTCTGGAATGGCCTTGTTTGTAAGTGTGGTCGTTGGGACTTACTTCATGTTTGCCTGAGAACTGTTAGGTCCCAGTGATCACACCTTTAACTTGTTAGGGAGTGGCAGCTGAGGGGTCGGTTTTGGAGAGTCTGGCGTGCCCAAAGTAAAATGCTTGCCACCCAGGCTCAGAAACTAAGATATGGACATAATTAGTACTATTGGATAGGAAACACTCTGAGGTTTCCAAAAGTGTTATCATTTTGTCTGTGAGTGTAAGAGAAGTCATTTGGCAGGCAAAAAACTGAGATTTTTCCATCCGGAAATGTCATTCCTTTTGGCTTATAGCTCACTTTGAGCCTTTGCCTATAAAAAACTATTTATACCAGGACACTGGATGTAGTACCTACTGATTCCACTAGATGTCAGCAGTGTATAGGCAAAGTTTCATGGAAATCGGAACTAATGCGTTCTAATGAGAGAAGTTGTAGCCGAGGGACCTCTTTTTCAGATGCACGTTTTTGAACGCACATTTTGCTGAGCGGTCCACTTTATTTGACTTATATAACGTTTAGGTGACCATCCGAGTGAAAGATTATCACTTTTATTCATAAAAGATAAGCTAAGGAAGCATTTTAAATCGTTTTTGTTTTGTTGAGGGAAAGTTTATAGGTATAGTTGAACGCGTTCTCGTCACATTGGATTTTCTGAACACAAAGTGCCAACCAAAAGGAGATTTAAGGATATAATAAATTACTTTTTCTAACCAAATACCCATGGATTGTCTTCGTTGGACACTTAGGAAGCCCTCTGCAGACGTTCTACAAAAGGTAAGGCACAGGTTTTCCCTGTGAAATGCATTTTCTATCGACCGCGCTGGCTAAAGATTTCATGGTTATGGAAAATATGTGAGGTTCTAGCCTCAAACAATCAAATGTAGTGCTTTCGCCGTAAAGCCTTTTTGAAATCCGACAACGCTATGATATTGCCAAGAAGCAGAGCTTTTGATGAGTATGGAACACTTGTATATTGGTGCATTTTTAATAATTCAATTTTGGAATTTTGTCTTGCATTTCACCTGGTAGTGTCGGGAGTGGGTCGCTAGCGACCCACCGCTCCCTGACAAGTTAANCTGTTCAAGGCAGTTGATCCTCTCTCCTCCTGGTTGCTGACAGCGTATCGGCCTGTTTTTACTCAGAGCAGTGATCCATCAGGCCTGTCCCATTACTGAAACCTGGGGTTCCACCTGATACTATATGGTGTGTGTGAGTGATGCTATTAACCCGCACTCGGTGCTGCCGATTGCCCTAGAGTCAGAGGTGTTAGTCTCACTACCAGACGGAGCGGACAAGCATGAACACACTTATCGAGCGCCTCACACGTATCAATCAAACCAACAGACAGAAACACTGAATGGATTGAACAGAGTGGTTCATTGGGCATCATTTGGCCCTGTCCGGTGGTATCGTCGGACGGGGCCACAGTGTCTCCCGACCCCTCCTGTCTCAGCCCCCAGTATTTATGCTGCAGTAGTTTATGTGTCGGGGGGTTAGGGTCCGTCTGTTATATCTGGAGTATTTATTTTATCTGGTGTCCTGTGCGAATTTAAGTATGCTCTCTCTAATTATCTCTCTCTTTCTTTCTTTTTTCTTCTTCTCTCTCTCGGAGGACCTGAGCATTAGGACCATTCCTCAAGGCCTACCTGGCCTGATGACTCCTTGATGTCCCGAGTCCACCTGGCCGTGCTGCTTCTCCAGTTTCAACTGTTCTGCCTGTTTTATGAACATTTTAAAATCTTGTCCATGTTCTGTTATAATCTGCACCCGGCACAGCCAGAAGAGGACTGGCCACCCCTCACAGCCTGGTTCCTCTCTAGGTTTCTTCCTAGGTTTTGGCCTTTCTAGGGAGTTTTTCCTAGCCACCGTGCTTTTACACCTGCAGTGCTTTTACACCTGCATTGCTTGCTGTTTGGGGTTTTAGGCTGGGTTTCTGTACAGCACTCTGTGACATCAGCTGATGTAAGGGGGGCTTTATAAATAAATTTGATTTGATTTGATTTGATGATGTAAATATCCTGCTTCTGGCCATCAACCACCCTCTGTGGTACCCTCATGAAAAAACTGCAACTGAATTACTACACAAAACCTATTTGTGCAGTAGTGACTATGTAGTTGTGAATGTGTAATTTATACACTACTTAAGATACACAAGTAGAGTTTTGTAGTGTTCAGTAGGAAAGCAGTAGTGTTTCCAGTAGTAATCAGGTAGAGATTTCTACTACTATATGATGGTAGTAAATAAGTAGTCAAAGAACTACAGCTTTACTGCACAGGTGTTTCAATAGCAATCAGGTAGAGTTTTAACTACTTCTATCACAACAGACTACACCAGCTTTTCACGACCGCAGAAGACAAAACAGGAAGTAGTTGGTTGTTGTTAGCTAGCTACTGTCTTTGACAATCCTGAATGTAATCATCTTGGGGCGGCAGGCAGCCTAGTGGTTAGAGCATTGGGCCAATAACCTTTCGGTTACTGGATTGAATCACCGAGCTGACAATGTAAAAATCTGTCGTTCTGCCCGTTCCCCGGTAGGCCGTCATTGTAAATAAGAATTTGTTCTTTAACTGATTTGCCTAGGTAAATAAAGGTTCAATCTTCCATCCTTTGTCATCTTGTCTTTCATAGCAATTACGCTGGCACCATCTATGTGTTTACCTTTCCTTTATGTTTTATGAATACCTTCATGTTGTTGTTTAGCTGTTTACCCCCCCAAAAAAATATTGCTAGCCAAAACGGTCTTAGCCATTAGCCGTTGACATAGAGATGTATTGAGTTTAGCCTAGCTGTTTGCTAGCCCCATTGAAATGTAGCTTCATATGTAGCCTCTGTTTTTGTCATGCTACCTAATAAGTATGTGTGTTTGTATGCAAATGTACTGTATGTTCAAATTGGTATGTTTTTCTGTGTTGTCTTATGTGACCTCTGTTAGCAGATGACTGATTATGGCTTATAATTGGTGCTTGTTTTTATTTCTAAAAGGTCACGTGGTAGTTTAAAGGTAGTTAAGTCACAGCTCAAACAAGACCTTAAAGGGATTAACAAAAAAGTGTAAATACAGCGCCTTCGGAAAGTATTCAGACCCCTTGATTTTTTCCACATTTAAAAAATTGACTAAATATTTTTTTCCCCCTCATCAATCTACACACAATACCTCATAATGACAAAGCTATAACAGATTTAGAAATGTTTGCAGATGTATTAAAAATAAAAAACTGAAATATCACGTTTACATAATTATTCAGACCCTTTACTCAGAAATTTGTTGAAGCACCTTTGGCAGCGATTATAGCCTTGAGTCTTCTTGGGTATGACACTACAAGCTTGGGTTCTCTCATTCTTCTCTGCAGATTCTCTCAAGCTCTGTCAGGTTGGATGGGGAGCGTGGCTGCACAGCTATTTTCAGGTCTCTCCAGAGATGTTTGATTGGGTTCAATTCCGGGCTCTGGCTGTGCCACTTAAAGACATTCAGAGACTTGCTCCGAAGCCACTCCTGCGTTGTCTTGGATGTGTGCTTAGGGTCGTTGTCCTGTTGGAAGGTGAACCTTCGCCCCAGTCTGAGGTCCTGAGTTTTTTCATCAAGGATCTCTCTGTACTTTGCTCCGTTCATCTTTACCTCGATTTTGACTAGTCTCCCAGTCCCTGCAGCTGAAAAACATTCCCACATCATGATGCTCCCACCACCACATTTCACCATAAGGATGGTGCCAGGTTTCCTCCAGACATGGCGCTTGGCATTCAGGCCAAAGAGTTCAATTTTGGATTCATCAGACCAGAGAATCTTGTTTCTCATGGTCTGAGAGTCTTTAGGTGCCTTTTGGCAAACTCCAAGCGGGCAGTCGTGTGCCTTTTACTGAGGAGTGGCTTCCGTCTGGCAACTCTACCATAAAGGCCTGGTTGATGGAGTGCTGCAGAGATGGTTGTCCTTCTGGAAGACTGTCCCATCTCCACAGAGGAACTCTAGAGCTCTGTCAGAATTACCATCGGGTTCTTGGTCACCTCCCAGACCAAGGCCCTTCTCCCCCGATTGCTCAGTTTGGCCGGACGGCCAGCTCCAGGAAGAGTCTTGGTGGTTCCAAACTTCTTCCATTTACGATTGATGGAGGCCACTGTGTTCCTGGGGACCTTCAAGGCTGCATAAATGTTTTTGTATCCTTCCCCAGATCTGTGCCTCGACACAATCCTGTCTCTGAGCTCTACGGACAATCCCTTCGACCTCATATCTTGGTTTTTGCTCTGACATCCACTGTCAACTGTGAGACCTTATATAGACAGCTGTGTGCCTTTCCAAATCATGTCCAATCAATTTAATTTACCACAGGTGGACTCCAATCAAGTTGTAGAAACATCTCAAGGATGCTCAATGAAAACAGGATGCACCTGAGCTCAATTTCGAGTCTCATAGCAAAGGGTCTGAATATTTATGTAAATAAGGTATTTCTGTTTTTTATTTGTAATACATTTGCAAAAATTGTCAATATGGGGTATTGTGTGTAGATTGCTAAGGAATTGTTTTTATTTAATCCATTTTAGAGTAAGACTGTAACGTAACAAAATCGAGGGGTCTGAATACTTTCCGAAGTATTTAAAAACAATTTTTTTAATTGCAATAAAATTTGTATAAGCTTATTATTTCTTGTTTGATGATATAATACAGTTAGAATCTTGAGGAAATAACACATACACTAGTCCAGTAGTGAGACAGAAGGGAAACAAGAATAGGCAAACATTAGTAAATGTCAAAAGGGATTGAGTAGGCATACAGCAGTAATGTGTAAGCATTACGTGGTAATTCAATAGTGAACATGTAGGAATTGTATAGGTATGTCTAGATTTTAAGTAGCAGATACCCAAAAGTAGTTGCACAGTAGTCATTAAGAGAGAATTCTCGAGTGATTTGAGTAGGAGATATGTAGTGTTCATCAGTAGTGAAACATCCCAATTTACAGTATCTCTCATTACTACTTCAATTACTACATAAATCACTACTTGTTTACTGAACATTTCAATAGCAATCAAGTAGTAAAACCAGTAGGTTTTGTGTAGATCTTGTGTAGTAGTGATGAGTAGTGATTCAGTAGTACTTTTTCACGAGGTTGTCACTGTCCAAGACTACACCAGAGATAATGTATCTACATCAGTTAGTTCTAAATCTGTTCCACTCTGCTAGAAAAGCCTGGAGAGGGAAGAGAAGCCACAGCATGGTCTTAATGTGACACAGCTGAGTAGTCACACACCTACTGTGATGATGAAACTAAGATAGCTTACAGTAGAACACTGAAGCATCACACCACAGTATGGAGTTAATGTAACACATGGAATCTTATGAAACATTACAGAGGAAACGCATTTGACACACAAATGTGTCCAAGTTTGGTTTTAGCTGTGATGGCATGAATTCAAATTGAGTTTACCTCCGAAGAAACACACTGTGAACAATCCTCTACCAATAAGAATCTATTGAACACACAAAACACCCATCCGGACGGGAGGGGGGGGGGGTGGTTGGGGGTGTTAACAGTCAGACAGACACTACTTGTAGACATACTGTAGGAAATACATACTCAGAGACAGTCACGCCTATAAAACCCACAGGTGTGATTAACTATTCATGTTGACAATAATTGCACCAGGTTTGATTAAAGATCTCAACCTCATCATTTATAATTCAGCGTCGCCATTACGATCCCCATTACCATGTCCCGGGACGGCCATTTTAACAGTCACATGACCCCAATAAATCAACACTAACTTCCTGATTAAAACCATATGGAAGTCTGTTTATAAACACATCGCTAAGGAATCACCATCATCTAATGGAGTAGGTAGTTTGGAAGATGGCTTGTTGTAGATATATTGGGCAGGTTAGTATCACTCACCCATGGCCCAGAATACTGCGGGAGAGAATGCTTCATCACACTTCCTGTTCGTGCGCATCATGACCTTTAGTGAGGTACAGTATTACTCATGCATGATGATATTTAAGTAATGGAGTCCAATAACCAAATATAGCACAGGCCGCTTGGTATCCAAGATGGCGTAGCAGTCAGACGTCTTTGTCCTCGTCTTGTCGTGTCCCATGTATATATCTTCTTATATATTTTTCTTCGTATATCTTTTTTATATTTTTCTAAACGTCAACTTCAAATAGTCTCCTGCAACCCGCCTCACCCAAATGTGGTGTGGATCTGTTTTTTATTTACCTCGGAACCGGAATCCCCCAACAGAAGCTAGCCAGCTCACTAGCTACTAGCTAGTAGTCAGCTAACCACTGCTAGCGGTCATCAGCTAACCTTTAGCTCGGAAAGCTCTCGCCACTTTGTACAACGCGACTCAAACCAGAGCATACCGGACCTATTTTTCTCTCCATATCCCCGGATTCCTACCACAAGCTCTGAACTTTTTCACCTGGATCATCGCAGCTAGCTAGCTGCTATCCGAGTGACTGCTCCTGGCTAACGTCTGTCCCGAAGCAAGCACCAATTAGCCTGGAGCTAGCCCATGCTAGGCCCATTCTCCCGGCTAGCTGAAGAGGCCCATCAGCCACTCCTGGGCTACAATACCCGGACCCCTTCTACTGCCGGTATGGGGCACGGAACCCCGCCGATCCTTCACGACGAGACTACAACATAATCTGCTTGAGGGGGTACTCAACTGGCCACTACGTTGCGACGTCCCCTGCATGTCCATCTGCTAGCCGTGGCCCGCTACCTGCCTAGAAGCATATTATACTGTTAGCTAAATAGATCCATCGGCCAATTTCTTGGGCCACTATACCTATTCTGCCAATTGGACTTCACTCCTCTGCTACTCGGAACCCTACTAATCCATCACGACTGGTCTATCAACGTCACCGCACGCGGAGGATAAAACAGACTTTCCTCCATCACGACGTCCCTCTAAGGCCCTTCGGCTAGTTTGCTAGCCCCGGCCTGCCAACTGTCTGAATCGCCGTGTCTCCTGCCAGCCCAACCACTCACTGGACCCCTATGATCACCCGGCTACGCATGCCTCTCCCTAATATCAATATGCCTTGTCCATTACTGTCCAGGTTAGTGATTATTGTCTTATTTCACTGTAGAGCCTCTAGCCCTGCTCAATATGCCTTAACCAACCATTTAGTTCCACCTCCCACATATGCGGTGACATCACCTGGTTTTAACGTCCCTAGAGACAATATCTCTCTCATCATTACTCAATGCCTAGGTTAACCTCCAATGTACTCACATCCTACCATACCTTTGTCCGTACATTATGCCTTGAATCCATTCTATTGCGCCCAGAAACCCGCTCCTTTTACTCTCTGTTCCGAACGTACTAGACGTCCAGTGCTGATAGCCTTTAGCCGTACCCTCATCCTACTCCTCCTCTGTTCCTCTGGTGATGTAGAGGTTAATCCAGGCCCTGCAGTGCCTAGCTCCACTCCTACTCCCCAGGATCTCTCATTTATGGAAATTTCAGGGTTTTTGGTGGTCTTCCGAAACCAGGATTCAGACACGGCTAGGACATCCAGGAATAAAACAAACTTAGGGAGGAGGCTTCTAATGTTAACATGCATGAAACAAGGCTTTTACGGTTACAGAAGTCAATAAATGAGAGATCCTGGGGAGTAGGAGTGGAGCTAGTGTTGCAATCTACTGCAGAGATACAGTGGGGGAAAAAAGTATTTAGTCAGCCACCAATTGTGCAAGTTCTCTCACTTAAAAAGATGAGAGAGGCCTGTAATTTTCATCATAGGTACACTTCAACTATGACAGACAAAATGAGGAAAAAAAATCCAGAAAATCACATTGTAGGATTTTTAATGAATTTATTTGCAAATTATGGTGGAAAATAAGTATTTGGTCAATAACAAAAGTTTATCTCAATACTTTGTTATATACCCTTTGTTGGCAATGACAGAGGTCAAACGTTTTCTGTCAGTCTTCACAAGGTTTTCACACACTGTTGCTGGTATTTTGGCCCATTCCTCCATGCAGATCTCCTCTAGAGCAGTGATGTTTTGGGGCTGTCGCTGGGCAACACGGACTTTCAACTCCCTCCAAAGATTTCCTATGGGGTTGAGATCTGGAGACTGGCTAGGCCACTCCAGGGCATTGAAATGCTTCTTACGAAGCCACTCCTTCGTTGCCCGGGCGGTGTGTTTGGGATTATTGTCATGCTGAAAGACCCAGCCACGTTTCATCTTCAATGCACTTGCTGATGGAAGGAGGTTTTCACTCAAAATCTCACGATACATGGCCCCATTCATTCTTTCCTTTACACAGATCAGTCGTCCTGGTCCCTTTGCAGAAAAACAGCCCCAAAGCATGATGTTTCCACCCCCATGCTTCACCGTAGGTATGGTGTTCTTTGTCCTCCAAACACGACGAGTTGAGTTTTTACCAAAAAGTTCTATTTTGGTTTCATCTGACCATATGACATTCTCCCAATCCTCATCTGGATCATCCAAATGCTCTCTAGCAAACTTCAGACGGGCCTGAACATGTACTGGCTTAAGCAGGGGGACACGTCTGGCACTGCAGGATTTGAGTCCCTGGCGGCGTAGTGTGTTACTGATGGTAGGCTTTGTTACTTTGGTCCCAGCTCTCTGCAGGTCATTCACTAGGTCCCCCCGTGTGGTTCTGGGATTTTTGCTCACCGTTCTTGTGATCATTTTGACCCCACGGGGTGAGATCTTGCGTGGAGCCCCAGATCGAGGAAGATTATCAGTGGTCTTGTATGTCTTCCATTTCCTAATAATTGCTCCCACAGTTGATTTCTTCAAACCAAGCTGCTTACCTATTGCAGATTCAGTCTTCCCAACCTGGTGCAGGTCTACAATTTTGTTTCTGGTGTCCTTTGACAGCTCTTTGGTCTTGGCCATAGTGGAGTTTGGAGTGTGACTGTTTGAGGTTGTGGACAGGTGTCTTTTATACTGATAACAAGTTCAAACAGGTGCCATTAATACAGGTAACGAGTGGAGGACAGAGGAGCCTCTTAAAGAAGAAGTTACAGGTCTGTGAGAGCCAGAAATCTTG
>QNTS01001947.1:220730-232255 GCA_003317085.1 Hucho hucho
GGTTCCGGACTGGGAACCTTCTCTGGAGGTTCCGGACTGGGAACCTTCTCTGGAGGTTCCGGACTGGGAACCTTCTCTGGAGGTTCCGGACTGGGAACCTTCTCTGGAGGTTCCGGACTGGGAACCTTCTCTGGAGGTTCCGGACTGGGAACCTTCTCTGGAGGTTCCGGACTGGGAACCTTCTCTGGAGGTTCCGGACTGGGAACCTTCTCTGGAGGTTCCGGACTGGGAACCCTGGTGCGGGGAGCAGGAACGGGCCGTACTGGACTGTCGACGCGCACTGGGACTCTGGTGCGGGGAGCAGGAACGGGCCGTACTGGATCCACAACACGAACAGGAATCCTGGAGCGTGGAACAGGGCCAGGACGTACTGGATCCATAACACGAACAGGAATCCTGGAGCGTGGAACAGGGACAGGACTTACTGGATCCACAACACGAACAGGGATCCTGGAGTGTGGAACAGGGACAGGACGTACTGGATCCACAACACGAACAGGGATCCTGGAGCGTGGAACAGGGACAGGACGTGCTGGGTTCTCTAAGCGCACAGGGGGCCTGGTGCGTGGAGCCGGAACAGGACGTGCTGGACTCTAAGCGCACAGAGGGCCTGGTGCGCGGATCAGGGACTGGACGCACTGGGCTATCTAAGCTTACAGGGGACCTGGTGCTTGGAGCCGGTACTTCTCTCCCCGGCTGTTCACTCACCCTTGCCTCACGGATGATGGGAGCTGGAATGTCATGCAGTGGGCTGTGGATGCGAACCGGAGCCCCCACACGCAGAACCAGTGCAGGATATCTCGGTCCCAGAAGGTGTACTGGAGACCTAGCGTGCAGAGCCAGCACCACTCCTCCAGGCTGCACACTCACCCTCCCCTGACAGATGAGTGGAGCTGGAATCTCTCGCACCGGGCTGTGAACGCGCACTGGAGACACCGTGCGCAAAACTGCATAGCACGGTGTCTTACCAGTGCGACGCTCCCTCCAACGCTCCCTCCAAAGAGCACGAGGAGTTAGCTCAGGAGTCCGTCCTGAACCGGCCAAACTCCCCGTTTGCCCCCCCAAAAAAAATTTGGGGGCTGCCTCTCGGGTTTCCGCGCCAGGCGAGTCCCAACATATCTCTCCCTCTCCGGGTTCCACGCTCCGTATTTCTCCTCGTAATAGCGCCGCTCCGCCGCCGCTGCTTCCAGCTCCACTCTTGGACGGCGATACTCTCCAGGCTGGGTCCAGGGTCGCCCTCTAAACCATTCCTCCTCCCAGGTGCAGTACTCCCGGTTCTCTCGCTGCTTGGTCCTTTGTTGGTGGGTTATTCTGTCACGATCTCCTTGAGTGACGGACCAAGGCACAGCGAGGTATCCAGTATACATGCTTTATTTGACACACGTAACTGGTACAAAAACAAACGAAGAGCGTAACGTTGACCATAACACGTAAACTAACAAAGCTATGAACAAACAATAACCCACAAAACCCCTCTGAAAACTACAAACATATATATGGTTCCCAATTAGAGGTAACGACACTCAGCTGCCTCTAATTGGGAACCATTTCCCCAACATAGAAATACAACACATAGAACTAAAAAACCCTTCACCCAAAACTAAACTAAACACGCCAGCCTAAAAACTAGCCTGGACGTGACACCATTGCTTTTAATTTGTTTGTTATTTTTGTCAGTCAAGTGTTCGTCAACAATATTCAAGGTTCAGCTCACCCTCTGTACCTGTAAATGAATACCACCATTTTGCACGTGAATTCCGTCTGACTCCTGATGCTTTCCACCGCATGACATAACCATATACTAGTTGCCAGAGACCCACTCGACCTATGGCACAACTCTCCTTCCCTGGCAATAGATAACAGTAAAACTCCAGCCATCTATTTACATGTGTCAGACTAAGTGGAAAGGGCAAGACAGAGTAATGGGGCTGTAATAACCGAATTACAAGCATAAACCCACACCAGGCTTGATACGAGGAGCCAGAGGAGAGGAGAGAAAGACAGCCAGACAAATAAACAACTAAATGATGACTCATAATGACACCAAATGTAACAGATAGAAGACAGAGAGAGAAAGAGAGTGACAGAGAAAGAGGGAGAGGGAGAGATTGAAAGAGAGAGAGAGAGAGAGAGAGAGAGAGAGAGAGAGAGAGAGAGAGAGAGAGAGAGAGAGACACTACGGACTCTGTGGTGACATGATGCTATTCAACAAAAGGAAAAGGCATGGACACAGCTATACCTCCAATCTAATGTATACATATTAAATATAGACTCATTCAAATACAACTGTGTGAATTTGTAGCTGTTCATATTTTACATTTTAAGTTAAGTTACTTAAAGAAAAGATGCACCATATACATATGACCACAAAGATAGTAAACACAGTGACTACTGGGTCTATTAAAAGACTGCTTTGTGAATGAGGGCTGGTGAATATCAGAAAGCTCTTCTGTGGTTGTGCGTTTATGTGTACTTAAGTAATTTGCTTTGTGTGTAAGAGGCTTTGTGTGGGTGTTCATGTCTGTTGATGTGTGTGTAGACAGCTCATATGTACTGAGGTTGCCAGCCAAACACACACACACACACACACACATACAGGTAATTACAGCCCTTGTCACTCTGATTGGTAATTAGCCTGGACAGGGAATCAATACTTTCTCGCTGGCAGGTTAGCGACCCAATAACTTACCTCTCTCTCTGTGTTTAAATAAATACATTAATCACAGTTAACCTGCACAAAATATATGTATTTCTTATTCAACTCAGATTATTCAACAAATGAGATGCTGTTTTGAAAAACTACAGTTACTGCAACAATTATTGGGTTATGTTAGTATATTGGATAACCTCTATCCTAGGTTTAAACAAAAAGTTTATAATTAATGTATATATAATGAATTTGTTTATTTTAATTTTAAGCGACTTTGAGATTATGTACAGTGAGGGAAAAAAGTATTCGATCCCCTGCTGATTTTGTACGTTTGTCCACTGACAAAGAAATGATCAGTCTATAATTTTAATGGTAGGTTTATTTGAACAGTGAGAGACAGAATAACAACAAAAAAAATCCTGAAAAACGCATGTGAAAAATGTTATAAATTGATTTGCATTTAAATGAGGGAAATAAGTATTTGACCCCTCTGCAAAACATGACTTAGTACTTGGTGGCAAAACCCTTGTTGGCAATCACAGAGGTCAGACGTTTCTTGTAGTTGGCCACCAGGTTTGCACACATCTCAGGAGGGATTTTGTCCCACTCCTCTTTGCAGATCTTCTCCAAGTCATTAAGGTTTTGAGGCTGACGTTTGGCAACTCGAACCTTCAGCTCCCTCCACAGATTTTCTATGGGATTAAGGTCTGGAGACTGGCTAGGCCACTCCAGGACCTTAATGTGCTTCTTCTTGAGCCACTCCTTTGTTGCCTTGGCCGTGTGTTTTGGGTCATTGTCATGCTGGAATACCCATCCACGACCCATTTTCAATGCCCTGGCTGAGGGAAGGAGGTTCTCACCCAAGATTTGACGGTACATGGCCCCGTCCATCGTCCCTTTAAAACACCCCCAAAGCATAATGTTTCCACCTCCATGTTTGACGGTGGGGATGGTGTTCTTGGGGTCATAGGCAGCATTCCTCCTCCTCCAAACACGGCGAGTTGAGTTGATGCCAAAGAGCTCCATTTTGGTCTCATCTGACCACAACACTTTCACCCAGTTTTCACCCATTGGCAAACTTCAGACAGCCTTGTATATGTGCTTTCTTGAGCAGGGGGACCTTGCGGGCGCTGCAGGATTTCAGTCCTTCACGGCGTGTTGTGTTACCAATTGTTTTCTTTGTGACTATGGTCCCAGCTGCCTTGAGATCATTGACAAGATCCTCCCGTGTAGTTCTGGGCTGATTCCTCACCGTTCTCATGATCATTGCAACTCCACGAGGTGAGATCTTGCATGGAGCCCCAGCCCAAGGGAGATTGACAGTTCTTTTGTGTTTCTTCCATTTGCGAATAATTGCACCAACTGTTGTCACCTTCTCACCATGCTGCTTGGCGATGGTCTTGTAGCCCATTCCAGCCTTGTGTAGGTCTACAATCTTGTCCCTGACATCCTTGGTCTTGGCCATGGTGGAGGGTTTGAATCTGATTGATTGATTGCTTCTGTGGACAGGTGTCTTTTATACAGGTAACAAACTGAGATTAGGAGCACTCCCTTTAAGAGTGTGCTCCTAATCTCAGCTCGTTACCTGTATAAAAAGACACCTGGGAGACAGAAATCTTTCTGATTGAGAGGGGGTCAAATACTTATTTCCCTCATTAAAATGCTAATCATTTTATAAAATATTTCACATGTGTTTTTCTGGATTTTTTTGTTGTTATTCTGTCTCTCACTGTTCAAATAAACCTACCATTAAAATTATAGACTGATCATTTCTTTGTCAGTGGGCAAACGTACAAAATCAGCAGGGGATCAAATACTTTTTTCCCTCACTGTATGAAAAACAGTTTATAAAATAAATATATAATAATAATTATTATTATATTCAAGATGTTGAAAAATGTTTGTTTCTTCCCTGCTTTTTGAAGTGGAGTATACGTACATCAAAGGCTTTACAGGCGGATCTGATGTTTTCAGGGTAATTCAGTGCACGTTTATGTGTACTTAAGTAATTTGCTTTGTGTGTAAGAGGCTTTGTGTGGGTGTTCATGTCTGTTGATGTGTGTGTAGACAGCTCATATGTACTGAGGTTGCCAGCCAAACACACACACACACACACACAGGTAAAAAAAGTTTATATATAATGTATATATAATGAATTAGTTTATTTTAATTTTAAGCGACTTTGAGATTATGTATGAAAAGCATTTATAAAATAAATATATAATAATAATTATTATTATATTCAAGATGTTGAAAAATATTTGTTTCTTCCCTGCTTTTTGAAGTTGGAGTATACGTACATTAAAGGCTTTACAGGAGGATCTGATGTTTTCAGGGTAATTCAGTACACAATGTCAGATCTTTAGTTTGAACACAATTGCAATTGCAGCATAAAATCCAATATGTTCCACCTACACAAACCACAGTGAGCATGACTGTCTTGACGAATCTTTTCACCTAACAGAGATATTAAACCTGTTAGTCTTTCAGGTATAATAGGGTAGGACCACACACACATAGTGGTATGCAAGGCCCTCTTAGAACCAAACAACAATTAAACAAGGCAGCTTGGAGAGAGAACGAAACAAGCAGCAAACGAGCAACCATGTCAGAGAAAAGAGACTGAAACTAAATGACGAGAGAGAGAGAGAGAGAGAGAGAGAGTATTTTAGTCTCAACCAAAGTGAAACTGACTATTCCGTGATGGTGGAAATAATTGTTTAATTTCACATTTATTTGATAGTGTCACACATTGGCTATGTTATCTTCCCCTCAGGCCCCAGAAGAGAAGATAGACCATCAAGCCTTACTACACTACAGTACAAGTTGGAGTATCTGGCTTTAGAATAGGAAAGAACTAGACTTCACAACTGGGCTACTTACATAATTACTAGCCTGAAGATAACTAAAACATATTTTTACCGCCAGCAATTCAGCACCCTTCTAAAATACCGTTGGTAAGGGATTCCAGAAGTTAATAAAATAACACCAGAACTTTTAATAAAATAACACCAGAACTTTTACAATATTCATACTCTCATTCGACACAGAGGTGCCAGTAGATTTGGAAATACTTGGCCTTAGTGGACAGACTGTCCTCTACCAATCACTAAAATGTACTTACTGTATACACATTCTTGTGTATAGGTTCTTGTACAGTATACCGTTGAAGTCGGAAGTTTACATACACCTTAGCCAAATACATTTAAAATCAGTTTTGCACAATTCCTGACATTTAATCCTAGTAAAAATTCCCTGTCTTAGGTCAGTTAGGATAACCACTTTATTTTAAGAATGTGAAATGTCAGAATAATAGTAGAGAGAATGATTTATTTCAGCTTTAATTTCTTTCATCACATTCCCAGTGGGTCAGAAGTTTACATTCACTCAATTAGTATTTGGTAGCATTTCCTTTACATTTTTTTACTTGGGTCAAATGTTTCGGGTAGCCTTCCACAAGCTTCCCACAATAAGTTGGGTGAATTTTGGCCCATTCCTCCTGACAGAGCTGGTGTAACTGAGTCAGGTTTGTAGGCCTCCTTGCTCGCACACGCATTTTCAGTTCTGCCCACAAATTTGAGGTCAGGGCTTTGTGATGACCACTCCAATACCTTGACTTTGTTGTCCTTAAGGCATTTTGCCACAACTTTGGAAGTATGCTTGGGGTCATTGTTCATTCGGAAGAACCATTTGCGACCAAGCTTTAACTTTCTGACTGATGTCTTGAGATGTTGCTTCAATATATCCACATAATTTGCCTCCTCATGATGCCATCTATTTTGTGATGTGCACCAGTCCCTCCTGCAGCAAAGCACCCCCACAACATGATGCTGCCACCCCCCGGTTGGGATTGTGTTCTTCGGCTTGCAAGCCTCCCCCTTTTTCCTCCAAACATAACGATGGTCATTATGGCCAAACAGTTAATTTTTTGTTTCATCAGACCAGAGGACATTTCTCCAAAAAGTACAATCTTTGTCCCCATGTGCAGTTGCAAACCGTAGTCTGCCTTTTTTATGGCGGTTTTGTAGCAGGTTATGTCGATATAGGACTTGTTTTACTGTGGATATAGATACTTGTGTACCTGTTTCGTCCAGCATCTTCACAAGGTCCTTTGCTGTTGTTCTGGGATTGATTTGCACTTTTCGCAACAAAGTATGTTCATCTCTAGGAGACAGAACACGTCTCCTTCCTGAGCAGTATGATGGCTGCATGATCCCATGGGGTTTATACTTGCGTACTATTGTTTGTACAGATGAACGTGGTACCTTCAGGCGTTTGGAAATTGCTCCCAAGGAGGTTTTGGCTGATTTCTTTTGATTTTCCCATGATGTCAAGCAAAGATGCACTGAGTTTGAAGGTAGGTCTTCAAATAAATCCACAGGTACACCTTCAATAGGCTAATTGACATCATTTGAGTCAATCAGAAGCTTCTAAAGCCATGACATTTTTTCCAAGCTGTTTAAAGGCACAGTCAACTTAGTGTATGTAAACTTCTGACCCACTGGAATTGTGATACAGTGAATTCTAAGTGAAATAATCTGTCTGTAAACAATTGTTGGAAAAATTACTTGTGTCATTGTCACGACTTCCGCCGAGGTCGGTCCCTCTCCTTGTTCCGGTCTTCTAGCTACCGCTGATCTACTTTTCATTTTCTGTTTTTTTGTCTTCATTATACACACCTGGTTTCTATCCCAAAATTACATGTTCCTTATTTAAACCCTCTGTTTCCCCCCATATTCTGTGCGTGTTTGTTATTTGTAAAGTTGGTCTGTATTTTGTGAGCGTGATTTATTTGTATTACATGGAATTTGTAGTTAAATTGAGTAAAGATTTTTGACTACTCATCTCTGTTGTCCTGCGCCTGACTCCACTTTACCTGCTACACTGAGACCCTTTGACAGAAACACGCACCAAACCAAATGGAGTCAGCAGGAGCACACAGCCCTCCGTTACCAGTCGAGGAGCGCGTCCAGCAGCACGCGACCATGTTGCAACTTCTCGGCACAGCCATGGATCGCGTGCTGCAAACAATGGAGCGATGGGAGAGAGGAGATCTTCCAGTGCCTCCACCATCACCTCAACAGCTCCAAACCCCACCGCTGTCCACCCATCCTTCACCTGGTCCCAGTGGGATAAGACTCGCGCTCCCAAGGGAATATGATGGGACGGCTGCCGGTTGCCAGGGGTTCCTACTCCAGCTGGAGCTCTACCTGGCAAACGTCCACCCGGCTCCTTCGGGACGCGAGAGCGTGTCCGCCCTCGTCTCCTGTCTATCAGGGAAAGCCCTGGAGTGGGCCAACGCCGTATGGGGAGAGGGCGAAGCGGCGTTGGACCACTATGAGGAGTTCACCTGCCGCTTCCTGGCGGTTTTCGACCATCTACCTGAGGGTAGAGCGGCGGATGAACGCCTGTTTCACCTACGACAGGGGACGAGGAGCGCACAGGACTTTGCTTTGGACTTTCGAACCCTGGCCGCCGGCGTGGGATGGAATGACAGGGCCCTGATCGACCATTTCCGGTGCAGTCTGCGCGAGGACGTCCATCGGGAGCTGGCCTGCAGGGATACCACCCTCACATTCAACCAGCTGGTGGACCTGTCCATCCGTCTGGATAACCTGCTGGTCACCCGCGGACGTTTGGATCGGGGTCCGTCAGTTCCATCCCCCAGCACATCCGCTCCGACCCCCATGGAGCTGGGAGGTGCTGCGCTTAGGGTGACTGGAGGAGGGGCCATTCCCTGCACCATCTGTGGCCGCAGAGGGCACACTGCTGGTCGGTGCAGGGGGGGGTTCCTCAGGGAGTTGAGGCAGCAGGCAGGGCACTATCGTGTCATCCCAGGTGAGTAGGCACCAGACTCACCCAGAGCCCCCTGTTGCTCACATGTTTGTGTGTATAGAATTTCCTGAGTTTTCACCGCATTCCCAGCATAAGGCGCTCGTAGATTCAGGCGCAGCTGGGAACTTTATTAATAGTTCATTTGCCCATAGTTTAGGGATCCCCATTGTTTCTGTTGATATGCCTTTCCCTGTGCATGCCTTAGATAGTTGCCCATTAGGGTCAGGGCTGATTAGGGAGGCCACCGCTCCACTAAGCATGGTTACGCAGGAGGGTCATGAGGAGAGAATCGGTCTCTTCCTTATTGATTCTCCTGCGTTTCCCGTGGTGCTGGGCCTACCCTGGTTGGTCTATCATGACCCCATTATTTCGTGGCAACAGAGGGCTCTCAAGGGATGGTCACAAAAGTGCTCGGGGAGGTGTGTAGGTGTTTCCATCGGTGCGACTACAGTGGAGAGTCCAGACCAGGTCTCCACCGTGCACATCCACTCAGAATATGCCGATTTGGCTCTCGCCTTCTGTAAGAAGAAGGCGACTCAATTACCACCCCATCGACGGGGGGATTGTGCGATAAATCTCCTGGTAGACGCAGCACTTCCCAGGAGTCACGTGTATCCTCTGTCACAGGAGGAGACGGCGACTATGGAAACATATGTATCTCTGGGGCAGGGATACATTCGGCCCTCCACTTCACCTGCCTCCTCGAGTTTATTTTTTGTGAAGAAGAAGGATGGAGGTCTGCGCCCGTGTATTGACTATCGAGGTATCAATCAGATAACTGTGAGGTACAGCTACCCGCTGCCTCTCATAGCCAGTGCTATCGAGTCAATGCACGGGGCGCGCTTCTTCACAAAATTGGATCTCCGGAGCGCTTACAATCTGGTGCGTATGCGGGAGGGGGACGAGTGGAAGACGGCATTTAGTACCAGCTCAGGGCACTATGATTACCTCGTCATGCCGTACGGGTTAATGAATGCTCCATCAGTCTTCCAGGCATTTGTTGATGAGATTTTCCAGGACCTGCACGGGCAGGGTGTAGTGGTGTATATCGATGACATTCTGATATACTCCGCTACATGCACCGAGCATGTGTCCCTGGTGCGCAAGGTGCTTGGTCGACTGTTGGAGCTGTCGACCTGTACGTCAAGGCTGAGAAATGTCTGTTCTTCCAACAGTCCGTCTCTTTCCTAGGGTACCGCATTTCCACGTCAGGGGTGGAGATGGAGAGTGACCGCATTTCAGCCATGCGTAATTGGCCGACTCCCACCACGGTAAAGGAAGTGCAGCAGTTCTTAGGGTTTGCCAACTACTACCGGAGGTTTATCTGGGGCTTTGGTCAGGTAGCGGCTCCCATTACCTCCCTGCTGAAGGGGGGACCTGTGCGACTGCAGTGGTCAGCTGAGGCGGACAGGGCTTTTGGTCACCTGAAGGCTCTGTTTACCTCAGCTCACGTGCTGGCTCATCCGGATCCTTCTTTGGCATTCATAGTGGAGGTGGACGCATCCAAGGCTGGGATAGGAGCTGTGCTGTCTCAGCGCTCGGGTACGCCACCGAAGCCGCCCATGTGCACCTGCAATGGGCCGTGAGGCGGCAGAAGGCGAGCGCCGACCGCCACCACAGTGAGGCCCCGGTGTTCGCACCGGGGGACAGGGTCTGGCTCTCTACCCGAAACATGCTCTATCGCCTGCCCTGCAGGAAGCTGGGCCTGCGGTATATGGGGCCATTCAAAGTCCTGAGGAGACTGAACAAGGTTTGTTACAGATTACAGCTCCCCCAAGATTACCGCATGAACCCCTCGTTCCATGTGTCTCTCCTCAGACCGGTGGTGGCTGGTCCACTCCAGGAGTCTGAGGTGCGGGAGGTTCCTCCGCCCCCTCAGGACATCGAGGGGGCCCCGGCGTATGCTGTTCGAGCCATCATGGACTCGAGGCGTCGAGGGGGTACCTTCAGTACCACGTGGAGTGGGAGGGGTACGGTCCGGAGGAGAGATGCTGGGTGCCGGTGGAGGACATCCTGGACCCTTCGTTGATACAAGAGTTTCACCGTCTCCATCCGGATCGCCCTGCACCTCGTCCTCCGGGTCGTCCCGAGGCCGGTGTTGGCGCGCTGCTGGAGCCGCACGTCAAGGGGGGGGGGTCAGGTCACGACTTCCGCCGAGATCGGTCCCTCTCCTTGTTCGGGCGGCGTTCGGCGGTCGAAGTCACCGGTCTTCTAGCTACCGCCGATCTACTTTTCATTTTCTATGTTTTTTTGTCTTCATTATACACACCTGGTTTCTATTTCATAATTACATGTTCCTTATTTAAACCCTCTGTTTCCCCCCATATTCTGTGCGTGTTTGTTATTTGTAAAGTTGGTCTGTATTTTGTGAGCGTGATTTATTTGTACTACATGGAATTTGTAGTTAACTTCTTAGGGATCACTGCACAACTTGACCGTTTTGGAGAGCCTGGCGTGCCCAAAGTAAAATGCCTCCCATTCAGGCCCAGAAAATAGGATATGCACATATTCGGTACCATTGGATAGGAAACACTCTGAATTTTGTAAAACTGTTAACCATTTGTCTGTGAGTAAAACAGAACGGATATGGCAGGCAAAACCCCGAGGAATTTCTGTCCTGGAGAAAGTGGTTTTCACAGAGTGCCTCATTTGGAACCCCTCCCTCATGAAAATGCCCATAAAAGGGCATATGAATGCAGTACCTATCGCTTCCTCTGGATGTCCTTTGTCTCTAGAAAGTGGTTTCATGCTGTTCAGATGAGTTAGAACAGAGAAGAAGAGAGAATCAGGAAGTGCCTCTTTGGAACTCTGTAGGACTGGGCACGCGCTCTCGCCAAGCGCGCACTGTGTTTCCCTCGGTCTGTAGAGCTCAGTTTATATTCCGGTTGATTTATTATAGTAAATATACGTAAAAGTGTTCCTAAGGATACATTTAAAATGATGTTTGATTGTTCTTGGACAAGTTTATAGGTATAAGATGAACGAGTTCGCGCCACGTTTCAATGGACTAGTGGAGGCTGTCGTTTCTGACTATGACGCG
>QNTS01001947.1:232809-254580 GCA_003317085.1 Hucho hucho
GGGAGATGGAGAAGGACAGGGAGAAGGACAGGGAGGGGGACAGGGAGAAGGACAGGGAGGGGGACAGACAGACTAAAACTCAGGTTTCACTTTAATGGCTGGCCTTTTGCCGTTAGAACAGACACATTGCTAAGTTGTCGTCCTTCTCACTGACATTGTAAGTTAATAGATCAGAAACCAAACATTTTTAGGTTCCTTAATTCAACTGAACAACAAGCCACATAATATAGGGTTTCAGTGCCAGGCAGCCAACAAGTACAGCAGGTGTCCTATTCAATTGGTAAAGCCTTTCTATGGCCAGTACTGTTTAAGCAGGGTTACTCTCATATGCCCCAATGTAAACTGTTACTAACATTGCCTCTACAAAAAGGGGGCTACTCGTTGTCATAAAGTTAAAGCAGCATTTCTGACAACAAGTAATTAGTCATTGTTATGTCATAAAGAGTTATCACTGCGACCTGCAGGGATTCTAGAAAACATCCTCAAAGGCTTTTCTCATAGGTTGGTTGGTTGTTGGTTGTTGGTTGTTGGTTGGTTACTGTGAGCACATGCAGAGACTCAAGTGGAACGAGGAACAGATGTAACACTTGACAGGGCTGTTAAAGATCTGACACGTTCCCTGGTGCCCTACTAGAAACTGCTGGAATTGATCGGCACACACATATAGACACACAGATGAGAGTGCACACACACACAAAGATAGAGAGGGAGAGAAAGATTCACAGACACACAAAGATAGAGGGAGAGAATGATTCACAGACACACACAAAGATAGAGAGGGAAAAAATTATTCACAGACACACAAAGATGGAGAAGGAGAGAAAGATTCACAGACAAACACAAAGATAGAGAGGGAGAGAATGATTCACAGACACACAAAGATAGAGAGGGAAAAAATTATTCACAGACACACACAAAGATGGAGAAAGAGAGAAAGATTCACAGACACACACAAAGATAGAGAGGGAGAGAATTATTCATAGACACATGAAGGGTTCCATGTGAACAGCAGTTGAACATGGGTCAGTCGCTCCACACACATGCAGCATGCAGACGTTTACACATGTGAGTACGCATGCACACCCACACACAGACAGGCACCTACACATACAGGCACACACGCAACACGCACATGTACAAACATGCATGTGCGCACACACAAACACACAATGTTTGTGTCTAAGCCTTCCAGGTGTTATGGGATTAACAGAGGCAATGTAAACTACTGTATCTCAGAAACCAGAATTCACTCTCCAAGGTGCTGAAATAGCCAACCAGCTAAAGCAACACAAACACACAAACACAATTCCGTGAACACAAATGTGTGTAAATCCACATATACAATATATTGTTCTATCCAAATAGTTCCATTGGGATGACCAATTTGTTTCTAGTCAGACCTGCCTGGCCATGGGAGTTGGCCATAGAGGGCCACGGGAGAGCTTCCTTAATGGAGTCTAATTCCTTTCAGAGAAGAAAATCAATGGTGTTTGAGATTGTGAGATACAACTCCACTGAGCGCATTATTGGGAGAACGAGCGCCCGTGGAGAATAGATGAGAGCTGTTGAACGTGAAATAACAGTAGCATATAACGGGTATGGGCTCAACCTCATTTTGATCAATAGGACTTTATTGAACACATTTCTCAACTTGACGGTCAATTAAAAAAACGTTGTCTTAATTCGACAAACCAAATGGTTGTAGGCCTACCCTAGGTTTTGAATTAAAATTCCTCAATAAAAACTATTTACATTTCTTTGAGGATATCATGTATTCCCATGCGTAAAAGCGCTCCTCGCCTCCACAATCCGTGTCTCTCTCGTCGCCTCATGGGATTGCGGAGGTAGACAAGGGGTTTCCCCAACTTTTCAGCGCAACCACAGGAGATGCGTCAGCACACTGGGGCTTACCTGTCCACAGGCTCATCCACCGAATCACATTGATCACATCGCAGAACCCCAGGCACTGCGCAATCACTATATGACTCGTATTGGGACAAAGGATCTGCAGTGATAATAAAAGCGTGTTACCTCGAAATGTGACTTTAGCGATTCTGTCCCCCTTTCCGCGAAGGTCCCGGACCGTTTTTAGGTGGACTAAAAGAGCCATTTCAAGTTAGGTACAATCCAGTACTTCAGGAGAAAATTAACTATTTTTCTTCACAGAGCAAAAAACTCTAATGTGCTGCTGATATGCGTATGAACCAAATGTTCAGTGATCTCTAAACCTAGACCCTCTCATTGCGTCTTTGGTTCTGTGGAACAAAAATCGAATTCCATTCCGCATGCAACATGTGCTTTATCCTCTTTCGACAAAAATAAAGGAAGGATCTTCAATTATCGGTAAGCTTCCGTTGTATCCCGCGCTCTGCTCGGTGGCTGCTGGGTCTCTGCATCGCAGTGACTGACTGACGCGTGTGGTGAAGGCAGGGGTTTGCGCTCTGGCTGACAGTCAAAAGGAAGGGAGGGTGACGGTGTATTGGAGATGGACGGTTGCATTCTCAGAATATATTTTTTTTGCTATTGTTAGGAAGACATTCACTATACATGCCAACGACGGGCTTCCATATTAAACATGTTTGGGAATTTATTTTATTGCAATTTCATTGCACCTATAGGCTATCACAATTCCATATATGCCAGTCATTTGCAATATCTATAGCTTAGATTTCAAGATGACCAAATGTATTTAAAAATAGAAAAAATTCAATAGTAATGAAGCTTATTAATAGTTTTTGATATCCTATTTTAGGTCACGCAAGAAAATGTGAGTGCAGATATGCATCGCACAGTTTTGTCATCATTTCGTGACCAGCAGGGCCACGCTGAGTAAAAGGGCAGTTGCCAGGCAACTCTTTGTTGCCCTCTGGTCGCCTGGTGTTAGCCCGGTGGTGTGGGTCAGTCTGTGTTTGGTCCGGTGCTTGGCAGCTGCTTGTCCTCGTGGTTCGAGGGTTCGGGTGATAACAGTAAAATGGCAGTCAGAGGAAATGGAACGCTTATCACACACAACAACTCGACCTACATCCCACCTTCCTTAATGCCCGGGTGAGCGACGCACTTGCAAAATGGACAGCACCATAATAAACGAGTTGCCTACGGACAAGTAGGCTTTGATAAAATATGTTTCATAAGTTAATAACATGTTGTTTATTTACTTTCTCATTTATAAACATACTGCGGCTATGTTCCAACTTCAAAGTACTTGTATGGAGACACATTCGGGAATGCCACCATCAAATACTTTCAGGACTTCCGCAGCGGGGCAATGGCCTGCAGTACGATCCCGTACAGCCGCAGTGGGATGTTCCCGTCCATCTTCTCCAACAGCGGGCTCCTAGTGTCGGCCCAGCGGGCTCAGAGCCGCAACAGGACCCTAAACAGTCCATACTGGGCCCGTTTCAATGTGGACTTCAAACGCCAGGAGACGCTGAAAAGTTTCGGAGAGGTGAGATGGGGATGGGGGTTCTCTATGAGTTGTTTATAAGGACAAGACAGGAACACGACTTCCGGTCAAACACTTCGTCATCCCAGTGAAAGAGAGCGACAAATACTTCTGGAAGCAGATGTAAGATCTAAGTTGTGTAGTCAAGAAATATTCCTGTAGTGTTTTTACATTTACCTTTACGTGCTATTGTGAACAGATACCTCTAAAACAACATTCTACTGATGCAAAAAAAAGATTTGTTGGATAGCAGGCCGTAATGAACCTAGACTGTCATAACTGCTTTGAATTTTAGAAAGCACATTGTAGGCTATAGGCAATGGACTTGTTCATGCCTTGTAGTCTGTATGTACTAAATTAATATATCATTTCTAAATAAAACATACTCAAGCACACAATACAATTGCCCATCTCTCCACTTATATTTTTCTCAAATGCATTACATGATGTGCCCATCCGAACCTGATACACAATTGACCATCCACACATCCCAAATGACAAGCGATTAGGCTGCATTTACACAGGCAGCCCAATTCGGATCGTTTTTTTTACCAATCAGATCAGCTCTGAAAAAGATTGGATGTGAAAAGCTAAACAATTTAAAGGCAATGCTACCAAATACTAATTGAGTGTATGTAAACTTCTGACCCACTAGGAATGTGATGAAAGAAATAAAAGCTGAAATAAATCATTCTCTCTACTATTATTCTGAAATTTCACATTCTTAAAATAAAGTGGTGATCCTAACTGACCTAAGACAGGGAATTTTTACTAGGATTAAATGTTTGGAATTGTGCAAAACTTAGTATTAAATGTATTTGGCTAAGGTGTATGTAAACTTCCGACTTCAACTGTACATTGACATCATAGCGGAGTTATCACAATATCAGTATGGGAACTATTATACTCTCTAGCCTGCCCCCTGGGTTCTACGTTGTGATTTAATTGCAATTGAGTTGTGTATCTTCCTCAAATCACATTTTTATAGCATTAACACCATGAACTCATCGACTGTTCTGTCTCAACAATCTCATGATGTCAAGCAAAGAGGCACTACGTTTGAAGGTAGGCCTTGAAATACATCCACAGGTACACCTCCAATTGACTCAAATGATGTAAATTAGCCTGTCAGAAGCTTCTAAAGCCATGACATAATTTTCTGGAATTTTCCAAGCTGTTTAAAGGCACAGTCAACATAGTGTATGTAAACTTCTGACCCACTGAAATTGTGATACAGTGAATTATAAGTGAAATAATCTGTCTGTAAACAATTGTTGGAAAAATTATGTCCTAAACCGACTTGCCAAAACTATAGTTTGTTAACAAGAAATTTGTGGAGTGGTTGAAAAACGAGTTTTAATGACTCCAACCTAAGTGTATGTAAACTTCCGACTTCAACTGTAAGTTGTTTATCTTGTATGTTCTCACCAGAAAAAGTGCTGTATTGACTTGATATCACTGACTTTGTTTAAGGCCATTTTACTTATTTCCGCTGCATCCTAAATGGCACCCTAGAATATTCCCTACAGTGCACTACTTTTGACCCTCCCTATGGGCCATGGTCAAAAGTAGTGTACTAAATAGGGAATAGGGTGCCATTTGTAATTCAAACTTATTTAATTATAGCTGAACTTCCAAGATCATTAAGAAAGTCTCCACAAAACACCTGTATAATGAATGTATGTGCTGTACAAGCTGAATGAGTATTCTAACATGATTGCTGAACACTTCCCTGTTCCCTCCACCCCCCCGTCCCCCGCCTCTCCACCCTAACAGAGACCATCCCCCAATGAAGACAACCTCAGAGGGGGTCCGTCAGGACCAGACCCTCCCGTCAGGCATCCAAGCGTCTCTGGATGACCGCGTGATGCGGGACGTGTTCTTCGAGCGCAGATAGCAATTGTGACCAGCAGAGGGAGGTGTGGGCAAGGCTCAGAGACTCAGAAAGGCAATAGGCCTACATAAAGACCAGAGACAAGTGTGTGAGTCCGTCAGTCATCAGATAGTTGGACAAAGAGGTCTTATTGCCATTACTAGGTAGGCTAAATTAGTTACTTGGTGCTAAGTGACTGACCTGTCTTGATGCTGGGTATGTACATAGTCAATGGTAGGCTTCGAGGGGACTCCTATGGTAGGTACACATATAGCTCATCTCTTGGCAGTAGTACTGTAGACTACTTTATCACTGACCTCAACCCAGAGTCTCGCAGTGTGTTCACGGTCAGTCCACTGACACCCCTATCAGATCACAACAAAATCACACTCTACTTGAATAGAACTTTGCTCAATCATGAGGGATCAAAGCCAAAGGAGCTGAATAATATTAAGAAATGCCATAAATGGAAGGAGAGTAGTGTGGAAATCTACCAAAAAACAATTGGGCAACAACAAATTCAATCCCTTTTAGACAAAATGTTTCACTGTAATAGTGAAGGTGTAAACATGGCAGTAGAAAACCTAAACAGTATATTTGACCTCTCAGCTTCCCTATCAAAGCTAAAAATGTCTAACAGAAAACCGAAGAAAATGAACAACGATGACAAATGGTTTGATGAAGAATGCAAAAACCTAAGAAAGAAGTTGAGAAACCTGTCCAACCAAAAACATAGAGACCCAGAACCTGAGTCTACGCCTTCATTATTGTGAATCACTAAAACAATACAGAAATACACTACGGAAAAAGAAGGAACAGCACGTCAGAAATCAGATCAATGTAACTGAAGAATCCTTAGACTCTAACCACTTCTGGGAAAATTGGAAAACACTAAACAAACAACACGAAGAATTTATCTACACAAAATGGAGATGTATGGGTAAACCACTTCTCAAATCTTTTTGGCTCTATAACAAAGAACAAACAGCGAAAACGTGTACATGATCAAATACAAATCTTAGAATCAACTATTAAAGACTACCAGAACACACTGGATTCTCCAATTACATTGAATGAACTACAGGACAAAATAAAAACCCTCCAACCCAAAAAGACCTGTGGTGTTGATGGTATCCTCAATGAAATGATAAAATATACAGACAACAAATTCCAATTAGCTATACTAAAACTCTAACATCCTTAGCTCTGGCATCTACCCCAATATTTGGAACCAAGGACTGATCACCCGAATCCACAAAAGTGGAGACAAATTTGACCCCAATAACTACCGTGGGATATGCATCAACAGCAAACTTGGGAAAATCCTTTGCATTATCATTAACAGCAGACTCGTACATTTCCTCAGTGGAAACAATGTACTGAGCAAATGTGAAATTGGCTTTTTACCAAATTATCGTATGACAGACCACGTATTCACACTGCACACTCTAATTGACAAACAAACAAACCAAAACAAAGACAGTCTTCTCATGCTTTGTTGATTTCAAAAAAGCCTTCGCCTCAATTTGGCATGAGGGTCTGCTATACAAATTGATGGAAAGTGGTGTTGGGGGAAAAACATATGACATTATAAAATCCAGGTACACAAACAACAAGTGTGCAGTTGAAATAGTTAAAACACACACATTTCTATCCACAGGGCCGTGGGGTGAGACCGGGATGCAGCGGCCGTGGGGTGAGACAGGGATGCAGCTTAAGCCCCACCCTCTTCAACATATATATCAACGAATTGGCGAGGGCACTAGAACAGTCTGCAGCACCCGGCCTCACCCTACTAGAATCTGATGTCTACTGTTTGCTGATGATCTGGTGCTTCTGTCACCAACCAAGGAGGGCCTACAGCAGCACCTACAGTGGGGCAAAAAAGTATTTAGTCAGCCACCAATTGTGCAAGTTCTCTCACTTAAAAAGATGAGAGAGGCCTGTAATTTTCATCATAGGTACACTTCAACTATGACAGACAAAATGAGAAAAATAAATCCAGAAAATCACATTGTAGGATTTTTGCAAAGGGACCAGGACGACTGATCCGTGTAAAGGAAAGAATGAATGGGGCCATTTATCGTGAGATTTTGAGTGAAAACCTCCTTCCATCAGCAAGGGCATTGAAGATGAAACGTGGCTGGGTCTTTCAGCATGACAATGATCCCAAATACACAGCCCGGGCAACGAAGGAGTGGCTTCGTAAGAAGCATTTCAAGGTCCTGGAGTGGCCTAGCCAGTCTCCAGATCTCAACCCCATAGAAAATCTTTGGAGGGAGTTGAAAGTCCGTGTTGCCCAGCGACAGCCCCAAAACATCACTGCTCTAGAGGAGATCTGCATGGAGGAATGGGCCAAAATACCAGCAACAGTGTGTGAAAACCTTGTGAAGACTTACAGAAAACGTTTGACCTCTGTCATTGCCAACAAAGGGTATATAACAAAGTATTGAGATAAACTTTTGTTATTGACCAAATACTTATTTTCCACCATAATTTGCAAATAAATTAAAAATCCTACAATGTGATTTTCTGGATTTCTTTTTCTCATTTCGTCTGTCATAGTTGAAGTGTACCTATGATGAAAATTACAGGCCTCTCTCATCTTTTTAAGTTGGAGAACTTGCACAATTGGTGGCTGACTAAATACTTTTTTGCCCCACTGTATATCTTCTGCACAGATTCTGCCAGACCTGGGCCCTGACAGTAAATATCAGTAAGACCAAAATAATGGTGTTTCAGTCACCAGGACCACAAATACAAATTCCATCTAGACACCATTGCCTTAGAACACACAAAAAACTATACATACCTTGGCCTAAACATCAGCACCACAGGTAACTTCCACAAAGCTGTGAACGATCTGAGAGACAAGGCAAGAAGGGCATTCTATGCCATCAAAAGGAACCTAAAATTCAACATACCAATTAAGATCTGGCAAAAAATACTTGAATCAGTTATTGAACCCATTGCTCTTTATGGTTGTGAGGTCTGGGGTCCGCTCACCAACCAAGAATTCACAAAATGGGACATACACCAAATTGAGACTCTGCATGCAGAATTCTGCAAAAATATCCTCAGTGTACAACGTCAAACACAAAATTACGCATGCAGCGCAGAATTAGGCCGATACCCGCTAAAAATCCAGAAAAGAGCTGATTAATTCTACAACCACCTAAAAGGAAGCGATACCCAAACCTTACAAAACAAAGCCATCACCTACAGAGAGATGAACCTGGAGAAGAGTCCCCTAAGCAAGCTGGTGCTAGGGCTCTGTTCACAAACACAAACAGACCCCACAGAGCCCCAGGACAGCAACACAATTAGACCCAACCAAATCATGAGAAAACGAAAAGATAATTACTTGACACATTGGAAAGAATTAACAAAAAAACATAGCAAACTAGAATGCTATTTGGCCCTAAACAGAGAGTACACAGTGGCAGAATACCTGACCCCTGTGATTGACCAAAACTTAAGGAAAGCTTTGACTATGTACAGACTCAGTGAGCATAGCCTTGCTATTGAGAAAGGCTGCCGTAGGCAGACCTGGCTCTCAAGAGAAGACAGGCTATGTGCACACTGCCAGTAAAATGAGGTGGAAACTGAGTTGCACTTCCTAACCTCCTGCAAAATGTATGACCATATTAGACACATATTTCCCTCAGATTACACAGATCCAAAAAGAATTTGAAAACAAACCCGATTTTGATAAACTCCCATATCTACTGGATGAAATACCACAGTGTGCCATCACAGCAGCAAGATTTGTGACCTGTTGCCACAAGAAAAGGGGCAACCAGTGAAGAACAAACACCATTGTAAATACAACCCATATTTTTATTTTATTTATTTTCTCTTTTGTACTTTAACCATTTGCACATCATTACAAGACTGTATATATACATAATATGACATTTCTAATGTCTTCATTCTAGAGGTCTACCAAATATGATTTTTCAACGCTGATACCGATACCGATTTTTGGTGGACCAAAAAAAGCCGATACCGATTAATCAGCTGATTTGTATATATTTTTGTAATAATGACAATTACAACAATACTGAATGAACACTTTTATTTTAACCTAATATAATACATAAATAAAATCTATTTAGTCTCAAATAAATAATGAAACATGCTCAATTTGGTTTAAATAATGCAAAAACAGTGTTGGAGAAGAAAGTAAAAGTGCAATATGTGCCATGTAAAAAAGCTAACGTTTAAGTTCCTTGCTCAGAACATATGAAAGCTGGTGGTTCAATATTCCCAGTTAAGAAGTTTTAGGTTGTAGTTATTATAGGAATTATGACGCGTTGACTATTTCTCTCTATACCATTTGTATTTCATATACCTTTGACTATTGGATGTTCTAATAGGCAATTTAGTATTGCCAGCCTAATCTCAGGAGTTGATAGGCTTGAAGTCATAAACAGCGCAGTGAAGCAAGCATTGCTAAGAGCTGCTGGCAAACGCAGTGAAGTTTGAATGAATGTTTACGAGCCTGCTGCTGCCTACCACCGCTCAGTCAGACTGCTCTATCAAATCCTAGACTTAGTTATAATATAATAAAGACAGAAATATGAGCCTTTGGTCATTAATATGGTCAAATCCGGAAACTATTATTTAAAAAACAAAACGTTTATTCTTTCAGTGAACCGTTCCATGTTTTATCGAACGGGTGGCAACCCTAAGTCTAAATATTGCTGTTACATTGCGCAACCTTCAATGTTATGTCATAATTATGTACAATTCTGGCAAATTAGTTTGCAACGAGCCAGGCGGCTCAAGAGAAATGACACAATTTCCCTAGTTAATATTGCCTGCTAACATGAATTTCTGTCAACTAAATATGCAGGTTTAAAAAAATATATACTTCTGTGTATTGATTTTAAGAAAGTCATTGATGTTAATGGTAAGGTACATTCGTGCAAGGATTGTGCTTTTTCGCGAATGTGCTTTTGTTAAATCATCCCCCGTTTGGCGAAGTAGGCTGTGATTCGATGATAAATTAACAGGCACCACATTGATTATATGCAACGCAGGACAAGATAGTTAACCTTGTAATATCATCAACCATTTGTAGTTAACTAGTGATTATGTAAAGATTGATAGTTTTTAGATAAAGTTTAACGCTAGCTAGCAACTTACCTTGGCTCCTTGCTGCACTCGCGTAACAGGTGGTCAGCAGTTTCCTCGTGGAATGTAATCGGCCATAATCGGCATCCAAAATGCAGATTACCGATTGTTATGAAAACTTGAAATCGGCCCTAATTAATCGGCCATGCCGATTACTGGGTCGACCTCTACTTCATTCTTTTGGAACTTCTATGAGTGTAATGTTTACTGTTCATTTTATTGTTTATTTCACTTTTGTATATTATCTACTTCACTTGCTTTAGCAATGTTAACATATGTTTCCCATGCCAATAAAGCGCCTTAAATTTAATTGAGAGAGAGAGAGAGAGAGAGCGAGAGAGACAGATAGAGAGTATCTCAGATCAAAGTTATCCTGAAGAGGATGTCTTACTGTCTTACAGTATATGTATGTAGGCCTACAGTTCTAGTCTTTTGATTGGGGATTGGTTAGGCCTAACTGAAATCACCTATTAGAATGCTTTCATCTTTAAGTTTAGCCAGAATTGTTTTGACCTGACCTTAGGCAGTAAGTACATCAGAACCCTACTGGTCAAAAGGCTCGGCTGCCATGATGCGAGCAGCACGGGGACTGTATGGAATGCAGTGCATTGGGAAAGTATTCAGACCCCTTGACTTTTTCCACATTTTGTTACGTTATAGCCTTATTCTAAAATTGATTACATTTTTTTTCTCTTCAACAATCTACACACAATACCCCTTAATGACAAAGCAAAAACAAATGTATTACAAAGAGAAAACAGAAATAACTTTTTTACATAAGTATTCAGACCTTTTGCTAAGAGACTTGAAATTGAGCTCAGGTGCATCTTGTTTCCATTGATCATCCTTGAGATGTTTCTACAGTTTGATTGGAGTCCACCTGTCGCAAAAAAAAAAATATTGAAAATGATTTGGAAAGGCACACACCTGTCTATATAGTTGGCAGTGCATGTCAGCGCAAAAACCAAGCCATGAGGTCGAAGGAATTGTCCGTAGAGCTCAGAGACAGGATTGTGTCGAGACACAGATCTGGAGAAGGGTACCAAAACATTTCTGCACCAATGAAAGTCAGAAGGAACACAGTGGCCTCCATCATTCTTAAATGGAAGAAGTTTGGAACCACCAAGACTCTTCCTAGATCTGGCCACCCCGCCAAACTGAGCAATCGGAGGAGAAGGGCCTTGTTCAGGGAGGTGACCAAGAACCCGCTGGTCACTCTGACAGAGCTCCAGAGTTCCTCTGTGGAGATAAGAGAACCTTCCAGAAGGATAACCATCTCTGCAGCACTCCACCAATCAGGCCTTTATGGTAGAGTGGCCAGACAGAAGCCACTCCTCAGTAAAAGGCACATGACAGCCCGATTGGAGTTTGCCAAAAGGTACCTAAAGGACACTGACCATGAGAAACAAGATTCTCTGGTCTGATGAAACCAATATTGAACTCTTTGGCCTGAATGCCAAGCATCACGTTTGGAGGAAACCTAGCATTATCCCTACGGTGAAGCATAGTGGTGGCAACATCATGCTGTGGGGATGTTTTTCAGCGGCAGGGACTGGGATACCAGTCAGGATCGAGGAAAAGATGAACGGAAAAAAAGTACAGAGAAATCCTTGATGAAAACCTGCTCCAGAGCTCTCAGGACCTCAGACTGTGGCGAAGGTTCACCTTCCAACAGGACAACGACCCTATGCACACAGCCAAGACAACGCAGGAGTGGCTTTGGGACAAGTCTCTGAATGTCCTTGAGTGGCCCAGCCATAGCCTGGATTTGAACACGATCAAACATCTCTGGAGAGACCTGAAAATAGCTGTGCAGCAACGCTCCACATCCAACCTGACAGAGCTTGAGAGGATCTGCAGAGAAGAATGAAGAAACTTCCCAAACACAGGTGTGCCAAGCTTGTAGCGTCATACCCAAGAAGACTTGAGGCTGTAATCGCTGCCAAAGGTGCTTCAACAAAGTACTGAGTAAAGGGTCTGAATACTTATGTAAATGTGATATTTCAGTTTTTTTATTTTTAATACATTTTCAAAAATGTCTAAAACCTATTTTTGCTTTGTCATTATGGGGTATTGTGTGTAGATTGATGAGGGAAAAAAACAATTGAATACATTTTAGAATAAGGCTATAACGTGACAACATTTTGAAAAAGTCAATGGGTCTGAATACTTTCTGAATGCACAGAATGGCTCAAAAACATACGTCAATCCAGTGATGGAAATTTTTGCTGTACTCCTAATTATCCCATTGTCCCAAATGAGAAATCGGGAAGATTGAAATACTGCTCGAATTAATTAAGCTGCCTTTTTTGTCCTCATGCTATGTAGCAGAAGCCACAGCAGTCATTTTGGAATGGCACGTAGAAATTCACATTGAACATCAATGGATAGTCAGCCAATCAGGCTCCTATGTTGTTCAACGAAACAATTCTGACTACTTTACAGATGTAGGATCTTAATTTGATCACTCTTTAGTTGCTGAGAATGTTCCTGTCTAGCAGGAAATGCAAAAGTATATTGTATTTGAGGTTTAAAAAGCTTCTAAAGTTTGTAATTTCCACTTTAAAATGTCAGACTTGATTTGCCCTATGGGAAAATGTATCAACCCCTACAAAAAAATATCTATTAATTTGAATCCACATAATAATTCACATTTACTGTTGCTGCAAGATTATTTTCCTGCTGAAGCGAACTGGCTCAAATTAAGACCATACATCTGTAAGTTATGACCTTAGTTGAACTGCCATTGGCCCAATGTGGACCAGTCCAGCAACACTGCCGGGAAACAGTCTGTTTGTATTTTGTGTCTATGATCCTGCATATACAAACCCATCCAAAATCATTAGTCCCTTGTGTATATCAAATGACTTAAATCCAAATCTTACACATGCTGGCTATATATTTCATGCATTAATTGATGTTCCTTGCCTTGGTCTTTCAGTTTAGTGAAAACATTGGCGCCATAATTTATAGTCTCTTTATTTTCTATGTCTTCAATGACTGTTTGATAAACACGGTTTGTATGTGCGTATCACAGTCACCCGGAGGAATGTTTGTCCTTCTCCAAGAGAACAATAAAAAAAAATAACTGAGAAGAGAAAACCTGAGCATGGCCATTCAGGCCCAGAAGTCAAACAGCAGATGTTACCAGATAAGCCAGATGTTCCAAGATAGGCCAGATGTTACCAGATGTTACCAGATAAGCCAGCCTAGACTTTTTTGAAGAGCTTTATTTATGACCTTTGCACTGTTTTGGAGGGCAAAGCATTCTCACCTCTGCCCTCACAGGACACAGTGAACTAATGTGAACCTTTGTAAAAACGCCAGAGTGGTATACTACAAAGCAGGATCAATGACTAAACCAGCTAACTTTGATAAACACTCAGAAATAAAAAGAGTTACTGGTGCATTAATTGAACCAAAACTTGAATATTTGGTTATTTGTTGAAACAAGTTATTCAATACATACCCATTTTAAGCATATATTCCTGAACACTACGTTATTTCTGAACATTGAAGCATGACTGCTGGCTAACTCATTGATCCTGCTTTGTAGTATACCCCTCAGGTGATTTCCTTTTACCAAAGCTTAGGTCCTTGTTAAACTTAAAGCTAGAATCCTTAATTGAAACAAAGCGTCACCCCACCTCTGTTTTGGTAAAAAGCTGGTAAAATTGTACCACTCTCAAATTCGTAGACAGAGCTATGGATGCAAAGACTGACCATCTATTAGATACACATTTGAATTTGAACCATTTTGAGTCTATACAGTGTTTACATTTACAGGATTTACAAACATTGGAGTAAAACAAGCTTATATTTCGGTCTCTGATGGGGGTGCGACAGTTGAACTGAGCTCATGAGGCATTTCTAAGTTATATTCTTCAACAATCAATGGGTATATATTATAACATTAATTTATAGGTAAACATTTTTATGTAGCAATAAAGGAATCTAGCTTTAAGGCTGTGGTTTTCTGAGGGAAGGCACAAACCTTCAGGACAAGGCTCTGATCTCAACAGTTTTAAGGGTGTGCAATTTATACGCTGATGGCTAGAAGGGATCTGGCTTTTGTCAAATTAACTCAAAAGTATATATTTTTTTGTATTTTCACTAACCCTAACCATTTCCTAACCTTAGCCTAATTCTCCTAACCTGCTACGTACATTTTCCTAACCTGCTGCGTAAGTTCTCCTAACCTGCTATGCAAAGTCAAATCTGACCTTAATTTTTACTAAAGCTTCTAGCCATGACCAATTTATACATTCTATATACTCCCCAATAATTAGGGTATCCTGGTTACTACCCTGTAGCGGTGTAAAAGTACTTAAGTAAAAATACTTCAGAGTACTACTTAAGTAGTTTTTTGGGGTATCTGTACTTTACTTTACTATTTATATTTTTGACAACTTTTACTTTTAATTAAAAGTTCAAGTTTTGTACTTTCTACTCCATACATTTTCCCTGACACCCATTTTCCCTTGATACTTAAGTATATTTAAAACCAAATTCTTTTAGACTTTTACTCAATTAGGATTTTACTGGGTAACTTTCACTTTTACTTGAGCCATTTTCTATTAAGTTATCTTTACTTTTACAAGTATGACAATTGGGTACTTTTTCCACCACTGCTACCCTGTCACATGCACAGCTTTTTTTCTCTCCAAAAAACCCCAGGTTGACTGTGAGAATTTGGATATAACAAAGCACAACATACTTTTAAGAGTGAGGCGTTTTTTCTCTTTCTGTCAAATTGTAAGATACAGCTTAGAAAAATAATTATGCCCTAACTTCCCCAAAGACTCCACCCCCGGAATCATGCAAACACGGGATACGTCCCACCCATAAAGATAGATAGAGGACTCATCTTTATAAGCCTGTGTCATTACAGCGTCTGTGACAGCATGGGCAGCAAAGCTACATTCCTTTGGAATCCCCACCCAGTTGACTACTTTTAAATGGCAGAAGCATGGCGGAACCCCTCAATGGCGCTGCCCATGCTAAAACCATTATAAAACAGCCTTATTAACCTTTATTTAAAAAGGCAAGTCAGTTAAGAACAAATTCTTATTTTCAATGACAGCCTAGGAACAGTGGGTTAACTGCCTTGTTCAGGGGAAGAACAGATTTTTACATTGTCAGCTCGGGGATTCAATCTTACAACCTTTCGGTTACTAGTCCAACAGTCTAACCACTAGGCTACCTGCCGCCCCTTTTGGCTGCTATAGTCCTCTATCATTCTCTATGGTCACACCTGCTGTGATTCATCTTCGAATCTGCGTGCGCAATTGACTGTGGATCCCATCCCTCCATCCTGGTGCAACTCTCGGCCAGTCCCGCTTTTCCCCGGAAGAGGGAGACAGACTAAGGGGGAACAGAACGCCAACAGTCTGCCTGTCCCCCTCTCCCAGCCCGTGGCAGCCCTCTCTCTCCATATACAACTCTTCCTCCTCTCTACCTCTGTTGTGCTGCACCGTAGGACTAGCGCACTATACTCACTATGGCATCCACCGCAGCACGGACTCTCTTAGTGCTTTTCGTTACCTTCTGTGCATCGAGTCAAGGTAAAATCACCTGTTTTATTTTTATTGTCAGAACAGATGCATGCATGGTTTCAATTGTTTCTCACTTAGTGAAGTGGCTCCTTTATTAATATATTTTATGGCTGGGATTGGTGGAGTTGGGCTATAGCCCAATCAATAATCAATTGGCTATTTGATTACCACCTCATTATAGTATATCCAGTTCCCAATAGTTTTAGTTGATTTGTTTTATATCATAGACTACGTCAAGACACCAATAGCTTCTTATTGAGCTGCTACTACATGGTACATACATTATAATGACCACATTGCATTGCAGGAGAAAGTGATTTTAATTGTGATGTTCTTTCTTCTGGATTACTTTGATGAAAACACATGCTGTTGTTTTGCACACACACACACACACACACACACACACACACACACACACACACACACACACACACACACACACACACACACACACACACACACACACACACACACAGAGAGAGAGAGAGAGAGAGAGAATAATCTTAGCAAATCTTCTGGTTTGTGTGGCATAAACAAACTATGCAAAAGATTAGGGAAAATATGTTATTTTGGGCACAAATTCTGAAAACAAATGCATAACAGTTTGCAGATGGGGAAAGAACATACCAGTCAAAGTGAACAATAATGATGAATTTCATCGTTTCTGGTCTGGAAGGAAAATGTGATGTCTTGTGAGTGCAGCAGTCACGGAATATGTTCTTACCTCATAGGCACACAGAAGTAGCTTTATAATTAAAATAAGATGACAAATATTAGATCATGATTAAAATCAATCACAACCAACCAACAATATGAAGACAAAAAGGCTTTGATTTCTAAAGGGATGCTACGGTGCCAAAACGGTGATCCAACTTGGCACCGTAGCAGCTCCATGATGGCCCGGCTTTCAACTCCAACAATCCCACAGAGAGAGGGGAAAGGAAGAGGTGGTTGACTTTCTCACAAAGTTTATGTCAATTATGCTCCTGCTGCATCTAGGTGTCACTAGCATCCACTTATTATCGCGTCCACTGGTCTTGTTGCACGCTTGCTCCCCAAACACCCCTCGCACTGCCGCAGGGCTTAAAGCAGAACAGGTGTTGCTCAGGTTCTTTTGTTACCATGGGGATAGGAGAATAGGTCAACACGCAGGGTGCGTTTGTAAATTCACTCTGGTTATCTACTCCGATTTCAGAGCACTCTCGTCGGAGTGTGCCAGAGTCAACACCCTTTGATCCGTGTCAGTAAACGGTGACAAAAAATCTTTAGAAAATTGTTCCAGTGTGCGCTCTGAACGCAAGGGCTGCGGCACGCTTGGAATGTATGAACGGACAATCTGACAACGCTCTGAATTGACGAACGCCCAGGGCACTCTGAGGGCACTCTGGCACTCCAGAGTGAATTTACGAACACACCCATATTTGTGCACATAGTATTGGGAATTAGAATACTAATACTAATATTTTTTAATGCTCTCTATGGTTGTACTGCTTACTAACTGGAATGATGAACATCAGGGTGGACAGAGGCATGGAATATCCATCTCAAGAGACCAAACTTCCCTAACAATCACTCTCATCATTAGAAGGACTATTCAATTTGACAGATAAGTAGAAAATATGCTAAAAATATTCGAGACAAATTTTAAGCAAAATAATTTAGCAGACTGAAAGATTATCCAGCATTTTGAACTTTCAGACAGGAAGTTCCCCCTGGGCAGGTTGGGGGGGAACAGATGCAGGTTACAGTAGTGGCCAAAAGTTTTGAGAATGACACTAATATTAATTTCCATAAAGTTTGCTGCTTCAGTGTGTTTAGATATTTTTGTCAGATGTTACTATGTAATACTGAAGTATAATTACAAGCATTTCATAAGTGTCAAAGGCTTTTATTGACAATTACATGAAGTTGATGCAAAGTCAAAATTAGCAGTGCTGACCCTTCTTTTTCAAGACCTCTGGAATCCGCCCTGGCATGCTGTCAATTAACTCCTGGGCCATATCCTGACTGATGGCAGCCCATTCTTGCATAATCAATGCTTGGAGTATGTCAGAATGTGTGGGTTTTTGTTTGTCCACCCGCCTCTTGAGGATTGACCACAAGTTCTCAATGGGATTAAGGTCTGGGGAGTTTCCTGGCCATGGACCAAAAATATCGATATTTTGTTCCCCGAGCCACTTAGTTATCACTTTTGCCTTATGGCAAGGTGCTCCATCATGCTGGAAAAGGAATTGTTCGTCACCAAACTGTTCCTGGATGGTTGGGAGAAGTTGCTCTCGGAGGATGTGTTGGTACCATTCTTTATTCATGGTTGTGTTCTTAGGCAGAATTGTGAGTGAGCAGCACTCCCTTGGCTGAGAAGCAACCCCACACATGAATGGTCTCAGGATGCTTTACTGTTGGCATGACACAGGACTGATGGTAGCGCTCACCTTGTCTTCTCCGGACAAGCTTTTTTCCGGATGCCCCATACAATCGGAAAGGGGATTCATCAGAGAAAATGACTTTACCCCAGTCCTCAGCAGTCCAATCCCTGTACCTTTTGCAGAATATAAGTCTGTCCCTGATGTTTTTCCTGGAGAGAAGTGGCTTCTTTGCTGCCTTTCTTTACACCAGGCCATCCTCCAAAAGTCTTCGCTTCACTGTGCGTGCAGATGCACTCACATCTGCCTGCTGCCATTCCTGAGCAAACTCTGTATTGGTGGTGCCCCGATCCCACAGCTGAATCAACTTTAGGAGACGGTCCTGGCGCTTGGACTTTCTTGGGTGCCCCGAAGCCTTCTTCACAACAATTGAACCGCTCTCCTTGATGTTCTTCATGATCCGATAAATGGTTGATTTAGGTGCAATCTTACTGGCAGCAATATCCTTGCCTGTGAAGCCCTTTTTGTGCAAAGCAATGACGGCACGTGTTTCCTTGCAGGTAACCACGGTTGACAGAGGAAGAACAATGATTCCAAGCACCACCCTCCTTTTGAAGATTCCAGTCTGTTATTCAAACTCAATCAGCATGACAGAGTGATCTCCAGCATTGTCCTCGTCAACACTCACAACTGTGTTAACGAGAGAATCACTGACATGATGTCAGCTGGTCCTTTTGTGGCAGGGCTGAAATGCAGTGGAAATGTTTTTGGGGGATTCATTTCATTTGCATGGTAAAGAGGGACTTTGCAATTAATTGCAATTCATCTGATCACTCTTCATGACATTCTGAAGTATATGCAAATTGCCATCTTACAAACTGAGGCAGCAGACTTTGTGAAAATGTATATTTGTCTCATTGTCAAAACTATTGGCCACGACTGTAAAGATTACTGTTTCACTGGGTTCTCATCGTCACGAGCCATTCCATGTTAGCACAGTGAAGTGTAAAATGGAGATAGCACCTTTAAGAGGCAGACAGAGACTGCAATGATCCAGAGACAGCACAGATGTTTTAGACGCTCCTACAGAGCAGGGTTTGTGAAATAGATTTGGAGCCACTCTCACACTTGCTGTGAGAGGACCTGTTTCCCACCAGAGGAAAGAAAAGGCCTGAGTGAAGAAAATACAAAAGGCTTGAGTTTTGAAGAGCATCTGGCTAATCTCTGTTGAGCTGACTTAACTGCCCGTCTGCCACGTTACAATAGCCCTCTCTTCTCCCTTGCCCCTTTCCCCCTCTCTCCTCTCTCCTCTCTCCATATCTTTCACATCTTTCCATCTCTCTTTAAATTCTTCTCTCTCTGTCTCACGTTCTTATTTCCAATTCCCATCTTTACTCTCTCTCTCTCTCTCTCAGACAGTTCATGCTCGGTGATTGAGGTCATCATTCTGAGTCTACAAACATAGTTGCTGTTTGTTGTGGCTTTGTCCTTTTCTTGTCCACTGCTCCTCCCCCTCCCATTAAATACATTCCATAAAATCAACTACCTCCATCAAAACATGCACCTAGTTATCTAATGAAAAGTTATTTATATCAATCGTTACACAAAGGCCCAATAAATACAAACTACAAACTATCAATATACCACAACCTGGTTAAAAGTCTTGAACATACTATATATACACAAGTATGTGGATACCCCTTCAAATGAGTGGGTTCGGCTGTTTCAGCCACAGGTGTATAACATCTAGCACACAGCCATGCAGTCTCCATAGACAAACATTGGCAAACAGTGACTTTCAACATGGCACCATCATAGGATGTCACCTTTCCAACAAGTCAGTTCATAAAATGCCTGCCCTGGTAGAGCTGCCCCGTTCAACTGTAAGCACTGTTATTATGAAGTAGAAATGTCTAGGAGCAACAACAGAAGTGGTAGGCCATACAAGCTCACAGACCATCTGGCAGTCATACAAACAAATCTGGGTTTGGCGGATGCCAGGAGAATGCTACCTTCCCCAATGCATAGTGCCAACTGTAAAGTTTGGTGGAGGAGGAATAATGGTCTGGGGGTGTTTTTCATGGTTCGGGCTAGGCCCCTTAGTTCCAGTGAAGAGAAATCTTAACGCTACAGCATATTAGACGCTACAGCATTCTAGACAATTCTGTGCTTCCAACTTTGTTGCAACAGTTTGGGGAAGGCCCTTTCCTGTTTCAGCATGACAATGCCCCCATGCACAAAGTGATGTCCATACAGAAATGGTTTTTCGAGATCGGTGTAGAAGAACTGCACAGAGCCCTGACCTCAACCCCATCAAAAAACGTGTCCAACCTCACTAATGCTCGTGGCTGAACGGAAGAAATTCCCCACAGCAATGTTCCAACATCTAGTGGAAAGCCTTCCCAGAAGAGTGGAGGCTGTTATAGCAGTAAAGGGGGGGACCAACTCCATATTAATGCCCATGATTTTGTAATGAGATGTTCTACAAGCAGGTGCCCACATACTTTTGGTCATGTAGTGTATGTCTGGACCATTTGTTGATACTATAATTATAGGACCATAAAAGGCAGGTCAACATATTATCACAGCATGGGCTGTATCATTTCTTCCTAAGATGACCAATGCAGAAAGAATGTCACTCAGAGCAAAAAAAATCCAGAAACAAAATGCATATTTGACCTATTTCCATTTGAACTGGGAGCTGAACTATGTTCCTCTATGGGCCCCTCTAACTCTCCTCTGCACTTGCCCTCAATCTCTTACTTGCTCCATTCTTGCAAACAGTAACTCAGAGGAAATCAAGCCACAGGAATTTTCACCAAGAGGAATTCTCAGGGAGAACTTGATCGGCAGATCTCAGATTGAACTTTGGTCTTGAACTGTACCACCGGGGAAATACCAGGTAGAGAGAAACATCTACTGAGACAGACGGACAGACAGACAGACAGGGAAATTAAAGCATGTGAGTAATATTTTCCAGTGTGTCATGTGCAAGTGTTTGATCACATGACGTGGAGCAGACACAGGCTTTCTCACGTGTGACTCAGGTGTACATCAACCCTGGCACTGACGGGTCTCACGTCATGATGTGTGTGTAGAGAGAGTGTGTGTGTAGAGAGAGTGTGTGTGTAGAGAGAGTGTGTGTGTAGAGACAGTGTGGATAGATTGAGTGTGTGTAGAGAGTGTGTGCATAGAGAGAGTGTGGAAAGAGAGTGTGTTGAGAGAGTGTGGATAGATTGAGTGTGTGTAGAGAGTATATGTGTGTAGAGAGTGTGTGTAGAGAGAGTGTGTTGAGAGAGTGTGGATAGAGAGAGAGTGTGTGTGTAGAGAGAAAGTGTAAAGTGTGTGTGTGTAGAGAGAGTGTGTAGAGAGAGTGTGTGTAGAGAGAGTGTGTGTAGA
>QNTS01001948.1:14693-53356 GCA_003317085.1 Hucho hucho
GGCTGACCTGGGCTGGAGCAGACTGGGTGGCTGGTTGAATGACCTGGGCTGGAGCAGACTGAGAGGCTGGTAGATTGACCTGGGCTGGAGCACACTGTGCTGTAGCAGACTGGGAAGCAGGTAGGCTGACATGGGCTAGAGCAGACTGGGACGCTGGTTGGCTGATCTGGGCTGGAGCAGACTGGTAGGCTGGTGCAGTGTCATCAGGCTGTGTGGTGGAGGCCATGCTGGTCTCAGGTTCTGCTTGTGTTGTACCAAGCTGGTGGGCATGTTCTCTAGATGCAGAGGACATAATGACTAGCTGCTGGTTGAGGGTATCAATGTACCTCTCTCTTTGTTCTAGCTCCTTTCTTGTTGTGCTCAGATGGTCTCTGAGGTCATCATTTGTCTGACTCAGTTTGTCCATTCTGCTTTCTAATTTAGCAATAGATGCTCTGCTCTCCTCCCTGAACTGTTTTATCTCTTCTTTTAGTTTCTGGACAGTGTCCTCCTCTTGAAGCTTGTTCTCTCTGAGTTCTATGACCTCTGCTTCGACGAGAGAGAGGGTGTTGTGGAAACGTTGCATAGCAGGTGTTCTTGGTGTTGTAGGCATGTCCTTGGCTCTGTCTGCTGCAGGTGAGGAAGGTAGAGGGACACTGAGGGCTTCTTGCTGGGTCACAGAGACCACTGGGGCCTGCTCTTCTCCATCTCCCTCCTTGACTTTTTCCTCAGTTTCTGAGATGCGTTCAGCCTCTGCTTTTAGGGTAGCAAACCTTTTCTCAAAAGCCTGGAGGCTTGAATCATTGCCTTGTATCAATACAGTTCCATTATTATATATGTTTACTGTTTGATACGTGTTGCTCTGGTCAGCTTCTTCAAAGATGCTGATCTGACATCCTTGGCTGATGCCTCTCTTTTTTGAGAAAGGGAAATGGTTACAAATAACCCTTTTCCATATGTGCCCTCGTTTGGTATTAAATATTAAATTTGCTCGTGTTTTGCAACTGGTAAGATCTGCAAACAGGCATTCATGGTTCTGTCCCATCAACAAACCTTTGAAACTTTTCTTCGCTTTCTCTGTCTGGATATCTGGTGGGTAAACAATTTCCATAGCAACGCTGGGGATGTTGGCCACAATGTTGCAATAGAAGCCTACCTTTTCCAAAACAGCTTGTTTCTTGTATTCTTGTCTCTTGTGTCTTTAGAGGACTGTTTTACTTTGATGTCCTTTATCTTCTGTCTTTATTTTGTCTTTCTAATCTTCTGTTAACTAGCTTTGTTTTGTTTTAGCTAGCTAGCTTCTTTTAGGAGAGTCCCTAGCAACTGCTTAGCAACTGGTAAACAATTCCGCTAGCTAAGATAACTGAACAATTTTATGAAAAATAGGCTTTGGAAAAAGTTACTATCTTCTTCAATTGTTGCTTGTTTTGTCTCCTATTCAGTCTTGCAGTTTTCTTTTGCTTTTTTCCAGTGTACTTCACTCTAAAAACCATGTAAATTTCAATATTTGTAGGAGCTCATTATTTCAGCTGCTGCTGCTCAATTTGGAACTCCGGAATCTCCTCTCTCTCGCTCGCGCTCGCTGAGTCTGTACATAATCCAAGCTTTCCTTAAGTTTGGGTCAGTCACAGTGGTAAGGTTTTCTGCTACTGTGTACTCTCTGTTTAGGGCCAAATAGCATTCTAGGTTGCTCTGTTTTAATTACTTGACACATTGGAAAGAATTATCTTTTTGTTTTCTCATGATTTGATTGGGGCTAATTGTGTTGCTGTCCTGGGGCTCTGTGGGGTGTGTTTGTGTTTGTGAACAGAGCCCCAGGACCAGCTTGCTTAGAGGAACTATTCTCCAGGTTCATCTCTCTGTAGGTGATGGCTTTGTTATGGAAGGTTTGGGAATTGCTTCCTTTTAGGTGGTTGTAGAATTTAATGGCTTTTTTATGGATTTTGATAATTAGTAGGTATCGGCCTAATTCTGCTCTGCATGCATTATTGGGTGTTCACGGTGTTCTACGTTGTACACCACAATTTGGTGGTGTTTGTCCCATTTTGTGAATTCTTGGTTGGTGAGCGGACCCCAGACCTCACAACCATGAAGGGCAATGGGCTCTATAACTGATTCAAGTATTTTTAGCCAGATCCTAATTGGTATGTCAAATGTTATGTTCCTTTTGATGGCACAGAAGGACCTTCTTGCCTTGTCTCTCAGATCGTTCACAGCTTTGTGGAAGTTACCTGTGGCGTTGATGTTTAGGCCAAGGTATGTATCGTTTTTTGTGTGCTCTAGGGCAACGGTGTCTAGATGGACTGGCGACTGGACCTTTTTCGTAACACCATTATTTTGGTCTCACTGAGATTTACTGTCAGGGTCAAGATCTGGCAGAATCTGTGCAGAACATCTAGGTGCTGCTGTAGGCCCTCCTTGGTTGGAGACAGAAGCACCAGGTCATCAACAAACAGTAGACATTTGACTTCAGATTCTAGTAGGGTGAGGCTGGGTGCTACAGACTTATCTAGTGCCCTCACCATATCATTTATATTTATATATATATGTATGTATGTATGTATGTATGTATATGTGTGTTGAAGAGGGTGGGGTTTAAGCTGCATCCCTGTCTCACTCCACGGCCCTGTGGAAAGAAATGTGTTTTTGCCTATTTTAACCGCACACTTGTTGTTTGTGTACATGGATTTTATGTTGTGTTTTTCCCCCAACACCACTTTCCACCAATTTGTATAGCAGACCCTCATTGCCAAATTGAGTCAATGGCTTTTTTTTAAATCAACAAAGCATGAGAAGACTTTGCCATTGTTTTGTTTTGTTTGTCAATTAGGGTGTGAAGGGTGAATACGTGGTCTGTCGTACGATAATCTGGTAAAAAGCCAATTTGACATTTGCTCAGTATATTGTTTTCACTGAGGAACTGTACGAGTCTGCTGTTAATGATAATGCATAGGATTTTCCCAAGGTTGCTGTTGATTCATATCCCACAGTAGTTATTGGGGTCAAATTTGTCTCCACTTTTGTGGATTGGGGTGATCAGTCCTTGGTTCCAAATATTGGGGAAGATGCCAGAGCTAAGGATGATGTTAAAGAGTTTTAGTATAGCCAATTGGTTTTTGTTGTCTGTATATTTGATCATTTCATTGAGGATACCATCAACACCACAGGCCTTTTTTGGTTGGAGGGTTTTTATTTTGTCCTGTAGTTCATTCAATGTAATTGGAGAATCTAGTGGGTTCTGGGAGTCTTTAATAGTTGATTTTAAGATTTGTATTTGATCATGTATATGTTTTTCCTGTTTGTTCTTTGTTATAGAGCCAAAAAGATTGGAGAAGTAGTTTACCCATACATCTCCATTTTGGCTAGATAATTCTTTGTGTTGTTTGTTTAGTGTTCTCCAATTTTCCCAGAAGTGGTTAGTCTATGGATTCTGTCTCTCTCTCTGCCTCGCTGTCTCTCTCTCTCTGTCTTGCTGTCTCTCTCTCTCTCTCTGTCTTGCTGTCTCTCTCGGTCTTGCTGTCTCTCTCTCTCTCTGTCTTGCTGTCTCTCTCTTTCTCTTGCTGTCTCTCTCTCTCTCGCTGTCTTGCTGTCACTCTCTCTCTGTCTTGCTGTCGTTCTCTCTCCCTCTGTCTTGCTCACTCGTGTGCGCTCTCACTCTCCACCTCGTACATTTTTTGTTATGTGTGTGTGTGTGTGTGTGTGTGTGTGTGTATTTTTTTACCCCTTTTTCTCCTTAATTTCATGATATCCAATTGGTAGTTAGTCTTGTCTCATCGCTGCAACTCCCGTACGGACTCGGGAGAGGCGAAGGTCGAGAGCCGTGCATCCTCCGAAACACAACCCAGCCAAGCCGCACTGCTTCTTGACACGATGCCCAATTAACCCGGAAGCCAGCCGCACCAATGTGTCGGAGGAAACACTGTACACCCAGAATCTCTAGTGGCACAGCTAGCACTGCGATGCTGTGCCTTAGACCACTGCTCCACTCGGGAGGCCCTCGTCAACTTAACATGGGAATAATTTATATCTGCTGCAAAGAGTGTAAGATTGTGATCACAATTCCCTCACTGGACCCAAGGGAGGACATTGTTGAGAGAGCCTCTTCTTTTACGTGTTGCCTAGGTTATAGTTAGGAAACTAAACATCATTTAAGAGTGACATATTTGATGTTAATATCACCGCAGTGATCTTGGCTTACTATATTATTTTGATTACTCAAAATAGAACATAACTATGTTTTTATTCTGGTCTCCTCCCTCCAGGCCCCCCTGCATATCACCTGCCTCCAGTCAAGGTCCCGCTGGCCGATATGAAGAAGAGCTCTAAACACTGCTTCCTCTGTGGCAAGAAGACTGGTCTGGCCACCAGCTACGAGTGCAGGTACACCTCTCAATCATTCTCCCTCCCTACCTGCCTCTCTCTCCCTCTATAATTGTATTTCAATCTAGTCTGTTTTGTGTTTTTTTTACGTGAGTCTACAAAGTGGTAGATCTGTTCTATGTTGCTATTTCTATGCTTCCTATTTCTATGCTTCCAGGTAAGTTTTGTTTTTGCATCTTGATACGATGATTCTCTACACTATACTTGCTTATTTTGTCACTTAAACTGAAATGAGGAAAACTATAATAGTGTTAGCAACCAGGAAATGGCGGATTGATTTCTGCATAGTGCAACTTTAACATATTGGACCATGCATATAGCCAAAGTATGGTCCATATTATTAGATATGCTATTAGCAATAAGCATTATCACATGTAGCCCATCAAATCTTATTGGCTGCATACACATATTTAGCAGATGTTATTGTGGGTGTAGCGAAATGCTTGTAATGCTTGCAGCATGGTGGCTATAAATAAATCGTCTGAAGCATGGGGTTGCCTACAGTATCTGTATTTAGTAAGCATGTCCCCAAAAACTTGCATTAACACAGTGAATATAATGTACCTGTAGGGTAACTTGGCGTGAAACGCCACACGGGTTAGCACACATCCTGCTGTACTTCTCACACAAACCACTTCATAAAACAATTGTGTGTGTGTATCTGTCCTACTAATAGGTATGCCAGGAATTAAAGTTTGAAGTTTTATTAGTTGTATTTACTAGGGCTGGGGGTTTGAAATAATTTCACATTGTATAGTATCATTCATCAGATATCCGGATATTCAAAACACATGTATTTGTTTCCCAGTACTTTTTAACCTGAGCATTGCTGCGTGAGGGAGAGAGGCTGGTGTGCTATTGCTGCAGCTGGCTGTGCATGTAATATGGGGTGGTGTGTGTAGTGAGCAGACAGAGGAAGAGACACCAATGCAAATTGGCTACAGCCAAGACTAGCTAACTAGTAGCAGCTACAATGTTATTTATCATCCTATATAATAGTGCCTGTCTTGACTGGAGTAACCTAGAGAAGCTATAGCTAGCTAGCCAGTTAAGCTAGCCAGGCTAATTGAGGCCCACATGCTGCGCTCTCTCCAACCCCATTCATATAAAACAACAGCCTACCTGTTGGTTGCTTATTGTATCCTACTCCTTCTAATTGCAAACTTTTAATTCCCAAATTTGATTTTATTATTGCCTCTTTGATTGGCCAACATAAAGAACAAGCTTCACACTGTGAAGGCTACCAGTTGGCTACCGGTCTTTTTATGGGGTGCACCATGCACGCCATAAAAATTAAAACGTTTGTTTTATTAAATGAATAATTTGAAATATCATGGTATATCCTTGTATGTAACAATGTCACATGGATATTTGAATTTAGTGAAAGCCTTTTCAGTGTTAAAATAGGCATTCGAATACTAACGTCCTTTTGAAAAAATGTAGTAACTGCACATTCCTAGTATGTACAGGATACACATGGTATACACTGTCCAATGAAATGCTTAGTTGCAGGTTCCTTCTGGACAATGCAACAATAAGAAATACGATAATAATATGAACATAAAGATAATGGCTCAGTAGAATAGAATAAACGTTTTAGCATAAGTATAATACAGGAAGGCACAATTTATAGTCCAATATTTACGTGTTTTGGGGAAGGGGGATTGTTCATGTCCAGGAGTTTATGTCATCAACATGATATCACATCACATGCTGGCTTAACAGTCACCACCACCACAACTCCATTATCTCTCCCCTCCTTCTCCCCTTCTCTTCCCCATCTCCCTTCCTCTCCTTGTCCTTGCTTAGAGAACACAGTGTGTGGTGGTGATGCAACAGAGTAACTGGAGCTGTGTAATCTCCTGGTCATAACGCTTAACCGTCTGATGTTGGAGTCACGCTGTGTGCAAAATATTCTAATTGTAATTGGACTAGATCACACAGTGCTAACTGTGATACAGTGTTACACTTGGTGTGTGTGGTTGAAAGTAGGACAGTTGCGTTGTAACACGCCCCTAGTCTGTAGTTTCTCCTTCATCTGAAAACGGATCTGAAAATATAACTAGTCATAGTTAAGTAAATGTGGAGGGTGCCCAGTTTTTTTCTACACGCGTTAAGACAAAGGAAAGGGTTCCCTGTATATAGTATGCTTACTTTCTCTAGTTCTTCTTTTTTCTTTTTTCTTTATCGTGTTTTTTTTCTACCTTATAATATTTTTAGTACTACATTGATATTGTTGTGTTTAGAGCTTGCAAGAAAGGCATTTCACTGTACATGTGCATGTGACATTAAAACTTTAAACTTGAGGGGAGGAATCCATTTTAGACCAATGAGATGCACCATCCCATGGTGTTATGAGTTAGGATGAAGGAAAGGAGATGAGGAGAGGACTATAGAGCAGTCAAGGGGAATACTGGAAATGATGATGCAACAACTTTCAATACTGTGCCCTTGGATGACTCTCAACCTTACCCATAGCTGCCTAGCACAAACCATCGCGCGTGCGCGCGCACACACACACACACACACACACACACACACACACACACACACACACGTTTTCAATGATTGATTGCTGTTAGTCATTCAGGTGGATTGTTGTCTCTATTTCAGTTCCTCTGGGATGGAGTAGGGATAGAGGTCTAAATAAAGCTAGATATACAGTGCATTCGGTAAGTATTCAGACCCTTTGCAGTTAAAAAACAACAAACTGTTTTTGCTTTGTTATTATGGGGTGTTGTGTGTAGATTGAGGGGAAAAAAATAATTTAATCAATTTTAGAATAAGGCTGTAACGTAAGAAAATGTGGAAAAAGTCAAGGGGTCTGAATACTTTCCAAATGCACTGTAGCTGCAGGCTTTCAGTAAAGTGTTACCAATTTGTGTTCTACTTATTACTATTGTTATTGTTCAGTAGAATTCTGTAATTATATCATCACACTTTCAAATTCCCTCCAACTTTAGGAGGTTAAAATGGAACAATCACAGCCATACTGTCTGAATGGGGCTGTTGTGTTCTTTCTCTCAGGTGTGGTAACAACTTCTGCGCCACCCACCGCTATGCAGAGACCCATGACTGCACGTACAACTACAAGAGCGCCGGACGCCGCTTCCTCCAGGAAACCAACCCCATCGTCAGCGCTCCCAAGCTGCCCAAGATCTGAGCCCCTCCCCCTGTTCCCCTCTATCCCTGCACTCCTTTTTCCTCTTTTGTGATGGAGGGATGAAGAGAGAGAAAATAATGGATGTACCTGAATGATTAAAAACAAAAAGACAGAAGGAACTTGATCACCACTGTGTGCTGTTAAATTTACTTAACTACTTAAAAACGCCATGTGTGAACAGAACGGAGAACACCGAATATTAGCAAATTAATTTTAGTAGCTAGCTGTTTCCTCCGCACTGGACAATGTGAACGAACTGTTGATCCGCTTTTCCTCATACTGTAACCTTGATCGTTTTCCATAGCAGGAAAGTATTGCATGTACATTTGTAGTTTTTAAAGCAGAATGTCTTTCTATTTCACGTTTTAACAGAACAGAAGTGCACGGCTCCAAGCGTATAATGTTATCCTTATATTTTTTGCTTTCTTTGTTAATCAGATTGTTTGTTTCTAAAAATAGGACTGCAGATCAGTCTTTCAGAGATGCACTTTAGAATGATCATATTTATATACCAATGTTTGACCTTTACCTTTTTTTGAGGGAAGGCTGTTCTGTTTTTCTTTTCGTAATGAAATGTTTTTGTTGTCTTACTGTGTTTCATAATGTTTTTATATCCAGCACCTATCTCTCCTTTCCCCTGCTCCTATGGGCACATACAGTACCAGTCAAAAGTTTGGACACACCTACTCATTCAAGGGTTTTTCTTTATTTTTACTATTTTCTACATTGTAGAATAATAGTGAAGACATCAAAACTATGAATTAACACATATGGAAACCAAAAAAGTGTTAAACAAATCAAAATATATTTTAGATTCTTCAAATAGACACCCTTCCCTTGATGACAGCTTTGCACACTCTTGTCATTATCTCAACCAGATTCACCTGGATTGCTTTTCCAACAGTCTTGTAGGTGTTCCCACATATGCTGAGCACTTGTTGGCTGCTTTCCCTTCACTCTGCAGTCCAACTCATCCCTAACCATCTCAATTGGGTTGTGGTCGGGTGAGTGCAGAGGCCACAGAATGCTGTGGTTGCCATGCTGGTTAAGTATGCCTTGAATTCTCAATAAATCACTGACACTGTCTCCAGCAATGCACCACCACACCAACTCCTCCATGCTTCATGGTGGGAACACACATGCAGAGATCATCCGTTCACCTACTCCGCGTCTCACAAAGACACGGCGGTTGGAACAAAAATCTCAAATTTGGAGTCAATGGACAGATTTCCACCGGTCTAATGTCCATTGCTTGTGTTTCTTGGCCCACGCAAGTATTTTTATTGGTGTTCTTTTAGTAGTGTTTTATTTGCAGCAATTCGACCATGAAGGCCTGATTCACGCAGCCTCTGAACAGTTGATGTTGAGATGTCTGTTACTTGAACTCTGTGAAGCATTTAATTGGGCTAACTCTGGGTCTTCCATTTGTTTGGCGGTCCTCATGAGAGCCAGTTTCATCATAGTGCTTGATGGTTTTTGCGACTGCACTTGAATAAACTTTCAAAGTTCTTGACATTTTCAGGATTGACTGACCAGGTCGTTTTATCTTTTCTAATTTGAGCTGTTCTTGCCATAGTATGGACTTTTACTATCTTCTGTATACCAACCCTACCTTGTCACAACACAACTGATTAGCTCAAACGCATTAAGAAGGAAAGAAATTCCACAAATGTACTTTTAACGAGGCCCACCTGTTAATTGAAATGCATGCCAGGTGACTATCTCATGAAGCTGGTTGAGAGAAGGCAAAGTGTGGCTACTTAAAATATACTTTGATTTGTTTAACACTTTTTTGGTTACCATATGATTCCATATGTGTTGTTTCATAGTTTTGAGGTCTTCCCTATTATTCTACAATGTAGAAAATAGTAAAATAAATACCCTTGAATGAGTAGGTGTGTCAACTTTTGACTGGTACAGTACATACTGGTATCACCCTTACAACACGTATTTTACTAAAGGGTATAACACTTCCCGTGGATGAGAAACTACACTGAACAAAAATATAAACGCAACATTAAGTGTTGGTCCGATGTCTCAAGTTTTGAGGGAGTGTGCAATTGGCATGCTGACTGCAGGAATGTCCACCAGAAATGTTGCAAGAGATTTAATGTTGCCCGAGAAATGTATTTCTCTAACATAAGCTGCCACAAATGTCGTTTTAGAGAATTTGACAGTACCTCCGACCAGCTTAACAATCGCAGACCACGCCAGCCCAGGACCTCCACCATCCGGCTTCTTCACCGGCAGGATCGTCTGAGATCAGACACCCAGACAGTTGATGGAACTGTGGGTTTGCACAACCGAAAGATTTTATGCACAAACTGTCAGAAACCGTTTCAGGGAAGCTCATTTGCATGCTCGTCTTTCTCACCAGGGTTTTGGCCTGACTGCAGTCCCCTGAACGATAAGGGGGGTGAGGTGATGATGATGTGTACTTCATGAGCTGTAACCGAAAAATACTGGCATTTGGAAAGTTTGAGTTGAGGGAGAAAGTGTGGTGGAACAAGTATTAGCATTTTTAAGTATCTTGCTAGCTGGATCGAATTCTCCTTAAGCTAGCCAGAGAAATGTTGAGCAACATTGGCCAGCTTATCTGATCAAATAAGTTAGTTTATGGTGTGAAAAGCAACATCATATGAGCTAACATTAGTAACCTAACCAATTCGCTATAGTATGAACTGGAAACGACTCCTTGCCGTTCCTCAAGTTATAACGCGTTAGTTGCCACTATAATAGAGCAAAAATAGAATGCCTGTTTGTTTCATTCTATTTGTACTTTAAGATGTTTTTTTCCCAAGTGCAATATTTATGTGTGTGGTCACAAGCGTTCTATTATAAAGGCTGTCATGTCTAACTGCAATATTAGTTTGTTTTTTTCTCAAGACTTGAGTTTAATTTGCAGTAAAGTCTAGGCAACAAATAACATTGGATTGCTTTCTTTACATTTTTTAGCTGTAAGCTAGGCTCACATGAACCACTTTACACACAGACTGATCATGTAGATCATATTCTCTGTTGTTTAATTAGTTAAAACCTGCATTTCCCCCTAGCAGGGATTTTTTTGCGTGTACTCACCAGACATGTCACCCATTGAGCATGTTTGGGATGCTCTGGATTGACGTGTACAACAGTGTGTTCCAGTTCCCGCCAATATCCAGCAACTTCGCACAGCCATCGAGGAGTGGGACAAGATTCCACAGGCCTGATCAACTCTATGCAAAGGATGAGGCAAATGGTGGTCACATCAGATACTGACTGGTTTTCTGATCCAGACCCTACTTTTTTTAAAAGGTATCTGTGGCCAACAGATGCATATCTGTATTCCCAGTCGTGAAATTCATAGATTAGGACCTAACAAATGTATTTTTATTGGCTGATTTCCTTGTGAACTGTAACTCAGTAAAATTTTGCATTTTGCGTTTATATTTTTGTTCAGTGTATAAAACAGATTACTTTCATGTTAATTCAAGATTAGTTTTCACATAAGCATGCAAATTGTATAATTTATATATGTTTGTCGGCTATACTTTATGGTAATGCAGGAGGGGGGGCGGTCATATAGAATTCCAGTTTGTGGCTGCCAATTGCCATAAAAAACATGATTTGTATAATTTACTAATTGCACAACTGTTGCAGAAAACGTAACAGTAATGGAGGAAGGGGATAATCTAATAAAATGTGTTTGTGTTTGCTAATGTTTGAATAGTGCGTTTTTTTTATACAAGAACTGGTCAGTTGTCTGACTGTGAAGAGAAATGACTGGAATTTAAATGCCTAATGTGAACGTAGCCATTACAAGTTCAGCAGTTATCATGCGTTTGGACGTAGCTCAAGACCTTCACACGTTCAGCAAAAAATTATCATTTTACGTGATAACGGCATGTGAATTCCAATATCCGTCCATATATCTGCTGTACTTTCTCGGTTGGGAGAGCGTGGCACTTGCAAAGCCAGGATTGTTGGTTAAATTCCCATGGCCACCCAAAGCGTCTGCTAAATAGCATATTATATTACTATACCTCCTTATCACTACTGTACTTAGCATACCTCCTTATCACTACTGTACTTAGCATACCTCTTTCCCTCAGCTTACTCTTATCACCCTACTCTGAGAGGTCTTGTAAGTATTTTGTTTTGTCCTCAGTACAATCCAGAGGCATTCTGTTCTTCAAGCACTACAGTACTAAAGGGACCTACTGTCCTCCACATGCCTCTTCTCTTCAAAAAATGTCCCTCTGAACGTTCTGGGATATAAGAGGAGGATTGCCTACGAAATGGGCTCTGACTGGTATTCTCCAGTTATCCTAGTTCACTAGCTGCTAGGTGACCAACTCAGTGTCCTTGTTAGTGTCTGCTCTGAGATTGAAAAGTTGGTGTTTTGATCCCTGGTCAAGCCATACCAAAGACAAAAAATGGGACCTGATTCTTCTGCTTGGCACTTGGCATTAGGGATATTGATTGGGGTTAATGCCCTGCAACAGACTAGCTTCCTTGTCCAGGGGGGTACTTGTACATCAAGCTGCCTCACGCTACAGAAACAGGAGATGGGCTCCTTTCCATATGGGTCATTCAGGCTCAGTCAAGGCTAAGTTACTAGGGCACTGGTCAAAAGATGTGCATGATTGGGAACAGGGTGTTGGGCTCTGGTCTTTAATAGTGCAGTACTTGTAGTAGTATTGCAGTAGAACCTAAATTATCCCAAGGAGGGAAGTTGATATCACCTGTCCACAAGCATAAACAAAACAGAGTGTATAGGAACTACAGTATATAGCGAACAGGGTGACAGAAGTAGTACTCTACATTTCAGACCCTGACAGTAGGCCAGGGAGATCCTATATTCTGTGAATTATAGGATCTTTAAGCAATAGGCAAATCTGAAATGGTTCCCTATTCGCTATGTAGTACACTCCTTTTCAGAGACTGGCAATGTATTTCATTGTAAAACAGAATAGAAAATCATTAACTGATTCATGTCACATAGAACTCCCCCTGCCCAGACCCACCTGATGTGCCACTCCTGCATTTTCTTAGCAACAAGCTGGCTTTTATTACAGGGTTACTTTGTGATTTTTGCAATGCAACCCTTTATCTACTTCCCCAGAGTCTGATGAACTCATGGATACCATTTTTATGTCTCTGCATCCAGTATGAAAGAAGTTAAAGGTAGTTTTGAGAGCCAATATTAACTAGCGTTAGTGCAAAGACTGGAAATCTATGGTATCTACCAGCATCCTAGCAGTTACCATAGACTTCCAGTCATTGCGCTAATGCTAGCTAGCAACTTTCTTCAAACTGCACGCAGACATAAATGGTATCAACAAGATAATCTGACACTGGGAAAGTAGATAAATGGCTTAATTGCCAAAATCCTAAAATATCCCTTCAACATGAGGAATTTAAGACCTCTCTCTTGCTCTATTAATCATTCTGATGAGGAGGGAAGAGCAGTCAAGAGGAGAACATATTACAGCACCCCTTGATATGGAGATGGTGTTTCTTAAAGGGTTCATCCTGCCAATCTAAGGCACTGCATCGCAGTGCTAGCTGTGCCACTAGAGATCCTGGTTCGAGTCCAGGCTCTGTCTCAGCCGGCCGTGACCGGGAGACCCGTGGGGTGGTGCACAATTGGCCCAGCGTCGTACGGGTTAGGGGAGGGTTTGGCTGGCAAGGATGTTCTTGTCCCATCGCGCTCTAGCGACTCCTGTGGCGGGCCGGGCGCAGTGCACGCTGACACAGTCGCCAGGTGTATGGTGTTTCCTCTGACACATTGGTACGGCTGGCTTCCGGGTTAAGCGGTGGTTGTGTCAAGAAACAGTGTGGCTTGGCTGGGTTGTGTTTCCGAGGACGCACGGCTCTCGACCTTCCCCTCTCCCGAGTCCGTACGGGAGTTGCAGTGATGGGACAAGACTGTAACTACCAATTGGATACCACAAAACTGTATTCTCAGGCCCAGTCCTGCTGTGCCTGATTCACACTATAGAGCCAAGACAAGCTGGACTGGGCTGGCCTGGTTCCGCATTCCATCGTAGCAGAGAATGGTTCAGTTTGGCCCTATACTATAGATCAGGCATTACACATCTAGATTCTAAGTGAGCATTTCACGGTAAGGTCTACACCTGTTGTATTCGGCAACATGTGACAAATAGAATTTGATTTGATTTGATCAGACTAATGACCATTGTTTCGCCACACTGTCTTGAACAGTGATCCATAAATAAATATATATTTCTAATCTGAAATCAGGTTTTTAGCACTGACCCAGATCCGGAGTACCATCGTGATCCAAGAGGACAGGAGGACATTGTGATCTAAAAGGACAGGAGGACATCGTGATCCAAGAGGACAGGAGGACATCGTGATCCAAGAGGACAGGAGGACATCGTGATCCAAGAGGACAGGAGGACATCATGATCCAAGAGGACAGGAGGACATCATGATCCAAGAGGACAGGAGGACATCGTGATCCAAGAGGACAGGAGGACATCGTGATTTAAACTGAGTTATGTGTTTACCACCTAATGATTGAGGTTAAGATTTGAGAGGGGTAAAAATAATCCTAGATCTGTGATTATGGGAAACTTTTAGCCCAAGTGGAATCCCAACTCATTCAAGTCCCAACTCATTCAACAATATGCCTTTTGGCTTGGAGTAGATATTCAGTGGCTGGGAACAGGTTTCTGTGCTCCATCTCATTACAGGGTCTAGAGTTTATCTGTGGATATAAGAACTCCGTAATACACTCTTGACCTCAATGACTTGTCACAGCCGTGTGTCTGTCTGTCTGTAAGAGAAATAGAATCGAGACGATTTTAGGCAAAGGAAAGTGAAAGGACCTGTCAACCTCACATCATATAACCTGCTATTGTTACAAAATCACTATTTAAATAGGAGGGATTACCATGGAAAAGGTAGAACACCGCTCCAAATCTCACTCATGGGAAAATGAGGGAAAGACCATTTGTTTCCATAAATGGATTCACACACACACACACACACACACACACACACAGTCTGTTTCTAATAGGACTCTGGGTCAGAACAGCCCTGGACTGCAGGCTCGGCTCTTGGGTTGCATCTCAAATAACACCCTATTACCTATATAGTGCACTACTTTTGTCCAGAGTCCAATGGGCCCAAGTCAAAAGTTATGCACTATAAAGGGAATAGGGTGCCATTTGAGACGCATCATTCTAAAAGATGTCCAACCTCCAGCACAATGGTTTGTGACTAAAAAGTGACTAACCATAATGTGTGCTTAGATCGATAGGAAGACAATAGATAAATTACCTCCAGTAACCTAAGTGAGCTTTGTTAGGAGTGGTTTCATATTAATTACTGGCATGAGTTCAGAATTTAGATGCTGTGTCGTGTATCATGTATGTATGCATTTGCAAAGGCAATGCACATCAGTAAGCCAGGAGAATTCCAAAATATCAGATAAAGTAGGAAACATTCTCTATCGATTGAAATCTAGTTGGTGTTGAGTTTTCTGTTTTTTATTAGGATCCCCATTAGCTGTTGCGATAGCAGCAGTTACTCTTCCTGGGGTCCACACAAAACATGAAACATGACGTAATACAGAACATTAATAGACAAGAATCGCTCAAGGACAGAACTACATACCTTTAAAAACAGCACACATAGCCTCCATTACAGTATCAATACATACACACAAACTATGTCAAATGGGGGAGAGGCATTGTGCCATAAGGTGTTGCTTTATCCGTTTTTTTTATCAGGTCTGCTGTTCATTTTTGAGCAATATGAGATTGAAGGGAGTTCTATCCAATAATGGCTCTATATAATACTGTACGCTTTCTTGAATTTGCTCTGTATTTGGGGACGGTGAAAAGACACCTAGTGGCATGGCTGGTGGGGTAAGTGTGTCAGAGCTGTATGTAAGTTGACTATGCTAACAATATGGAATTTTCAACACATTAATGTTTCTTATAAAAATAAGAAGTCATGCAGTCAGTCTCTCAATGCTTAGGCAAGAGAGACTGGCATGCATTGTATTTATATGAGCCCTCTGATTACAATGAAGAGCAACATGTGCCGATCTGTTCTGGGCCAGGTGCAGCTTAAATCGTTTTTCTTTTGAAAAACTTAACCACATGACCACAATAATCAAGATAAGACCAAATTAGAGCCTGAAGGACTTGCTTTTTGGAGTGTGGTGCCAAAAAAGCAGAGCATCTCTTTATTACGGACAGACCTCTCCCCAGATTTACAACCATTGAATCTGTATGTTTTGACCATGACAGTTTACAATCTAAGGTAACACCAAGTAATTTAGTCTCCTCAACTTGTTCAACAGCCACACCATTCATTACCAGATTCAGCTAAAGTCTAGTGCTTAGGGAATGATTTGCACCAAATACAATTCTCTTAGATTTAGAGATGTTCAGGACCCGTTTATTATTGGCCACCCATTCCAAAACTGACTGCAACTCCTTGTTAAGGGTTCATTAGCTGTGGTTGCTGACACGTGCAGTGCCTTTGTAAATTATTCAGATCTCTTGACTTTTTCCACGTTTTGTTAGGTTACAGTCTTATTCTAAAATTGATTCAATCGTTTTTTGCCCTCATCAATTTATACACAATACCCCATGACAAAGCATTTCCAGATACTCAACTAGTCTAAAGAAGGCCAGTTTTATTGCTTCTTTAATTAGAACAACAGTTTTCAGCTGTGCTAACATCATTGCAAAAGGGTTTTCTAATGATAAATTAGCCTTTTAAAATGATAAACTAGGATTAGCTAACACAACGTGCCATTGGAACACAGTAGGAGTGATGGTTGCTGATAATGGGCCTCTGTAGGCCTATGTACAGTTGAAGTCGGAAGTTTACATACACCTTAGCCAAATACATTTAAACTCAGTTTTTCACAATTCCTGACATGAAATAGTAAAAATTCCCTGTCTTAGGTCAGTTAGGATCACCACTTTATTTTAAGAATGTGAAATGTCAGAATAATAGTAGAGAGAATAATTTATTTAAGCTTTTATTTCTTTCATCACATTCCCAGTGGGTCAGACGTTTACATACACTCAATTAGTATTTGGTAGCATTGCCTTTAAATTGTTTAACTTGGGTCAAACGTTTTGGGTAGCCTTCCACAAGCTTCCCACAATAAGTTGGGTGAATTTTGGCCCATTCCTCCTGACAGAGCTAGTGTAACTGAGTCAGGTTTGTAGGCCTCCTTGCTCACACACGCTTTTTCAGTTCTGCCCACAAATGTTCTATAGGATTGAGGTCAGGGCTTTGTGATGGCCACTCCAATACCTTGACTTTGTTGTCCTTAAGCCATTTTGCCACAACTTTGAAAGTCTGCTTGGGGTCATTGTCCATTTGGAAGACCCATTTGCGACCAAGCTTTAACTTCCTGACTGATGTCTTGAGATGTTGCTTCAATATATCCACATACATTTCCTTCCTCATGATGTCATCTATTTTGTAAAGTGCACCAGTCCCTCTTGCAGCAAAGCACCCCCAAAACATGATGCTGCCACCCCCGTGCTTCACGGTTGGGATGGTGTTCTTCAGCTTGCAAGCCTCCCCCTTTTTCCTCCAAACATAATGATGGTCGTTATGGCCAAACAGTTCCATTTTTGTTTCATTTACTTATGTCGATATAGGACTCGTTTTACTGTGGATATAGATACTTTTGTACCTGTTTCCTCCAGCATCTTAACAAGGTACTTTGCTGTTGTTCTGGGATTGATTTTCACTTTTCACACCAAAGTACGTTCATCTCTAGGAGACAGAACGTGTCTCCTTCCTGAGCAGTATGACGGCTGCATGGTCCCATGGTGTTTATACTTGCGTACTATTGTTTGTAAAGATGAACGTGGTACCTTCAGACATTTGGAAATTGCTCCCAAGGATGAACCGGACTTGTGGAGGTCTACAATTATTTTCTGAGTTCTTGGCTGATTTCTTTTGATTTTCATATGATGTCAAGCAAAGAGGCACTGAGTTTGAAGGTAGGCCTTGAAATACATCCACAGGTACACCTCCAATTGACTCAAACGATGTCAATTAGCCTATCAGAAGCTTCTAAAGCCATGACATCATTTTCTGGAATTTTACAAGCTGTTTAAAGGCACAGTCAACTTAGTGTATGTAAACTTCTGACCCACTGGAATTGTGATACAGTGAATTACAAGTGGCATAATCTGTCTGTAAACAATTGTTGGGAAAATTACTTGTGTCATGCACAAAGTAGATGTCCTAACCGACTTGCCAAAACTATAGTTTGTTTACAAGAAATTTGTGGAGTGGTTGAAAAACTAGCTTTAATGACTCCAACCTAAGTGTATGTAAACGTCCGACTTCAACTGTAGGTATTCCACAAAAAAATCTGCTGTTTCCAGCTACAATAGTCATTTACAACATTAACAATATCTACACTGTATTTCTGATAAATTTTATGTTATTTTAATGGACAAAAAATTGCTTTTCTTTCAAAAACAAGGACGTTTTTAAGTGACGCCAAACTTTTGAATGGTAGTGTATGTGGATACACGATCAAGCATTTCACACACTGTCTGTCACGACTTCTGCCAAAGTCGGTCCCTCTTCTTGTTCCGGCGGTGTTCGGCGGTCGACGTCACCGGTTTTCTAACCATCACCGCTCCCCTTTTTCGTGTGTCTGTTGGTTTTGTCTTGATTGTACACACCTGTTGTTCATTTTCTCCCAATCACATCCCTGTTATATTCCTTCCTTTCCCCTCTTCCCCTTGTGCGTGATTGTTATAACAATACACAAAAAAGAGTCAGACACAATGACTCCCGACCATAACAAGAGCAACAAGACCCAACAAAACAAACGGGTAATAAAACTAACACAACCATCAAACGGTGTGGTCACAAACAAACGTAAACCATACCACCAACGTAATTTAATGGAAATGTGCGTAGAGTTGGAGGACGCGGACTGAGAAAAGTGATTGCCTTGGTGTCGCGTAACAGAATCACGCACCCAAGAAAATGGAGTCAGCAGGAGCAGCTACACCGAGTAGAGGAGTCGAGGAACGCGTCCGAGAGCACTCATGCTGCATCATCTTGGTGCCACTATGGATCGCGTTGTCCAAACTTTGGACCGCTGGGAGAGACAAGAGGTCTCCCCAGCGCCTCGACCACCCCAACCAGGGTTGTCTCCACCTAGCCCTCCGGAATCCGGACCCAGTGGGATTCGTCTCTCCCTTCCCAGGGAGTATGATGGGACAGCAGCGCGGTGCCAGGGTTTTTTACTACAACTGGACCTCTACCTGGCCACCGTGCATCCAGCTCCCTCAGGAAGGGAGAGAGTGTCCGCCCTTGTCTCCTGTCTCTCTGGGAGAGCGCTGGAGTGGGCTAATGCCGTGTGGGGAGAGGGAGACGCGGCGTTGGAACACTTTGAAGAGTTCACCCGTCGCTTCCAAGCTGTGTTCGACCATCCTCCCGAGGGGAGAGCGGCGGGGGAGCGGCTCTTCCATTTGAGACAGGGGACAAGGAGCGCACAGGAGTTCGCCCTCGAGTTTCGGACATTGGCCGCCGGAGCGGGCTGGAATGACAGGGCCCTCATCGACCATTATAGGTGCAGCCTACGCGAGGACGTCCGGCGGGAACTGGCCTGCAGGGACGCCACCGTGACCTTCGACCAACTGGTGGACTTGTCCATTCGGTTGGATAACCTGTTGGTCAGCCGCTGACCTCCTGAGAGGGCCCTGTCAACTCCACCTTCCGGCATCCCCTCTCCGGAGCCCATGGAGCTAGGAGGGGCAGCGCGTACTGAGGCTGGAGGAGGAGCCTTCACCTGCACCATCTGTGGCCGCAGAGGGCACACGGTCGGTCAACCCTGGTGAGTATGCACCACACTCATCCAGAGTCCTCTGTTGATCAACTGTTTGTGTCTGTTTGTTTCCCTGAATTTTCCCCGCATTTCCAGCATAAGGCGCTCGTCGATTCAGGCGCAGCTGGGAATTTCATTGACAGAGCGCTCGCACTTAGGTTAGAGATTCCCATTAACCCTGTGGTCAGACCTTTCCCTGTTCATGCTCTAGATAGTCGATCATTAGGGTCCAGAGTAATCAGGAGAATCAGTCTCTTCCTCATTGACTCTCCTGCGTTTCCTGTGGTATTAGGCCTTCCCTGGTTAGCCTTGCATGACCCCACCATTTCCTGGCAACAGAGGGCTCTCACGGGGTGGTCGCGAGAGTGCTAGGGGAGGTCTGTAGGGGTTTCCGTTGGTGCAAGTCCAGACCAGGTCTCCACCTTGCACATCCCCCCAGAATATGCCGATTTGGCTTTCGCCTTCTGTAAGAAGAAGGCGACTCAGTTACCACCCCATCGACGGGGGGATTGTGCGATAAATCTCCTGGTAGACGCTGCGCTTCCCAGGAGTCACGTGTATCCCCTGTCACAAGCGGAGATGGAGGCTATGGAGACATATGTCTCCGAATCCCTGGGTCAGGGGTACATTCGGTCCTCCACTTCCCCCGCCTCCTCGAGATTATTTTTTGTGAAGAAGAAGGATGGGGGTCTGCGCCCGTGCATTGATTATCGAGGTCTCAATAAAATCACGGTGAGGTACAGTTACCCGCTGCCTCTTATCGCCATGGCGATTGAGTCAATGCACGGGGCACGCTTCTTCACGAAACTGGATCTCAGGAGCGCATACAATCTGGTGCGGATCTGGGAGGGAGACGAGTGGAAGACAGCGTTTAGCACCACCTCAGGCCATTATGAGTACCTCGTCATGCCGTACGGGCTGATGAATTCTCCCGCAGTGTTCCAATCCTTTGTAGACAAGATTTTCCGGGACCTGCACGGGCAGGGTGTAGTGGTGTATATTGATGACATTCTGATATACTCCACTACACGTGCCGAGCATGTGTCTTTGGTGCGCAAGGTACTTGGAAGACTGTTGGAGCATGACCTGTACGCCAAGGCTGAGAAATGCTTGTTCTTCCAGCAGGCCGTCTCTTTCCTAGGGTATCGCATTTCCACGTCCGGGGTGGAGATGGAGAGTGACCGCATTGCAGCCGTGCGTAATTGGCCGACTCCCACCACAGTAAAGGAGGTGCAGCGATTTTTATGGTTTGCCAATTATTACCGGAGATTTATCCGGGGTTTTGGTCAGGTGGCTGCTCCCATTACTTCACTGCTGAAGGGGGGTCCGATACGTCTGCAGTGGCCAGTTGAGGCGGACAGGGCTTTTGGGCACCTAAGGGCTTTGTTCACTTCGGCTCCTGTGCTGGCTCACCCGGATCCTTCTTTGGCGTTCATAGTAGAGGTGGACGCGTCCAAGGATGGGATAGGAGCCATGCACTCCCAGCCCTCGGGGACCCCACCGAAGCTCCGCCCCTTTGCTTTCTTCTCTAAGAAGCTCTAAGGAACTATGATGTGGGGGAACGGGAGTTGTTGGCTGTGGTCAAGGCCTTGAATGCGTGGAGACACTGGTTTGAGGGGGCTAAACACCCTTTCCTCATCTGGACTGACCACCGCAACCTGGAGTACATCCGGGCATCGAGGAGACTGAATCCTCGTCAAGCAAGGTGGGCCATGTTTTTTACTCGTTTTGTGTTTACCATGTCTTACAGACCAGGTTCCCAGAACCAGAAGGCAGATGCGCTGTCCCGGCTTTATGACACAGAGGAGGGGCCCATGGATCAGACTCCCATACTCCCAGCTTCCTGCCTGGTGGCGCCGGGTATGTGGGAGCTGGACACGGACATTCAGCAGGCGTTACGTACAGAGCCCGCTCCCTCCCAGTGTCCCGTCGGGCGTTTGTATGTTCCGACTGCTGTCCGTGACCAGTTGATCTATTGGGCCCACACGTCACCCTCCTCTGGTCATCCGGGGATCGGTCGGACAGTGCGCTGCCTGACTGGGAAGTACTGGTGGCCCACCTTGGGAAAGGACGTGATGGTTTATGTTTCCTCCTGCTCGGTGTGCGCCCAGTGTAAGGCTCCTAGACACCTACCCAGAGGTAAGCTACATCCCTTACCCGTTCCACAATGGCCTTGGTCACATCTATCAGTGGATTTCCTAACTGATCTCCCTCTTTCTCAGGGGAACACCACGATCCTGGTCGTTGTGTATCGTTTCTCTAAGTCCTGTCGTCTCCTCCCTCTGCCCGGTCTTCCTACGGCCCTACAAACTGCGGAGGCCCTGTTTACCCACGTCTTCCGGCACTACGGGGTGCCCGATGATATAGTGTCTGATCGAGGTCCCCAGTTCACGTCGAGAGTCTGGAAGGCGTTCATGGAACGTTTGGGGGTCTCGATCAGCCTCACCTCGGGTTTTCACCCTGAGAGTAATGGGCAGGTGGAGAGAGTGAACCAGGATGTGGGCAGGTTTCTGCTGTCCTATTGTCAGGACCGGCCGGAGGAGTGGGCAGCGTTCGTACCCTGGGCAGAAATGGCACAGAACGCATCGGGGGGGGGGGGGGGGGGGNTTTTCGTGTGTCTGTTGGTTTTGTCTTGATTGTACACACCTGTTGTTCATTTTCTCCCAATCACGCCCCTGTTATATTCCTTCCTTTCCCCTCTTCCCCTTGTGCGTGATTGTTATTTGTTATGTGTTTTTTCTCAGTCTGTGTTACTGAGGGCTGGTATTGTTCTCGTTGTTCTGGGTTGTTTTGTTTGCCCATTATTTTGATTGTGTTGGTAGTTTGCCACACCAGTGTTTGTTTGCATTTGGTATGGTGGTTGCATTAAATTACCTTTACACGCATCTCAACCTCCTGCGCCTGACTCTTTTCACTAACGGAACCACAGCTGTAACACTGTCACACACTGATCAGTTTCACCTGTCCTCATTATTGTCTCCACCCCCTCCAGGTGTCGCTTGTTTTCCCCAGTTTATTTATCCCTGTGTTTCCTGTCTCTCTGTGCCAGTTCGTCTTGTATGTTTCCAAGTCAACCAGCGGTTTTCCCGTTCTCCTGCTTTTTGTATTCTCCTTTTTCTAGTCCTCCTGGTTTTGACCCTTGCCTGTTTCTGGACTTTGTACCCGCCTGCCTGACCATTTTGCCTGCCTTGACCATAAGCCTGTCTGCCACTCTGTACCTCCTGGACTCTGATCTGGTTTTGTCTTTTTGCCTGTCCACGAGCATTCTCTTGCCTACCCCTTTGGATTAATAAACATTGTAAGACTCCACCTATCTGCCTCCTGTGTCTGCATTTGGATCTCGCCTTGTGCCTTTGATAGTACGAACTGGCCATGACAGACCCAGCGGACTTGGACCAGCTCCACTACGCTCTCCCTACAGGGAGCCACCATTGGGAGACATCAGGAGTTGCTACAGGGCCTTTTGGAAGGGCTCAGTTCCTTGATGGAATGCCACGACCATGGGTTAAAGGCTATTATGGAGCAAATCAGGGAGTTGGCTCAGAGGCTGCCTGCCACCTCTGAAAAATCCCAATCACCCAGTAATTGTTTTCCCTATCTGTTGTGAGTTGGTACAGCCTATCCCGACTCCCCATGAACCCCGCTTACCTCCTCCAGAGCGATATTCGGGGAATCCTGGTGCCTGCCGGGGTTTTCTTTGTCAGTGCTCGCTTATTTTTGAGCTACAGCCATCTTAGTTTTCTTCAGACCGATCGAAGATAGCGTGTATATAATTACGCTAATGTCGGGAAGGGCGCTATCCTGGGTTATGGCAGTTTGGGAACAACAATCTGTCATTTGCGGGCATTTGGAGGAATTCATGGCAGAGGTGAGAAGTCTCCGGTATCCGGGTGAAAGGCGGCCAGCAAACTGCTTGACTTACGTCAACTCCCGTAGTGCGGCAGACTACGGTTTGGGAGTGCTCACGGAGGATGAATAATAACTGTTGTCTGTACTGTGGAGGGGCAAGACATTTTAAAGCTACCTGCCCTGTTAGGAAACGCTTGTCTCTAGTGTGTACCAGTACTATGGTGAGTCAGACTGGGAGTTCCCTAATTCCCATCACCCGCACACCCCCTTTTGCTCTTCTGCTGTGGGGAGACTTAATCTAAGTCTCTCCGAGTGCTCATTGACTCTGGGGCTGATGAAAATCTTATGGATGCCACGATAGCTTCGGAGCTTGGTATTCCCACTCAGCCTCTCTCTGTGCCCATGGATGCTAGGGCACTGGACGGCCGCTCTATAGGGGAAGTCACCCATAGTACTGTGCCCGTTCAATTACGGGTTTCTGGAAACCACAGTGAGACTATACAGTTCCTCCTCATTGCATTTCCCCATGTTCCGGTTGTTTTTGGATTTTCCTGGCTTCAAAAGCACAATCCGATGATTGACTGGACCACAAGCTCCATCCTGGGTTGGAGCCCATTTTGCCATTCCCACTGCCTTCAAGCAGCACAGCCTTCCCCAAGTCACCTTCCTCAGAATGTTAGCAAGACTGTGGATGTCTCTGCTATCCCCACAGAATACCATGACCTGGAAGTGTTCAGTAAGGCACATGCTACTTCCCTTCCCCCGCACCGTCCTTTTGATTGTGCCATTGACCTTCTCCCAGGCACTACACCACCTCGGGTTGGTTGGATTCTCTGTCTGGACCAGAGACCAAAGCTATGGAGGAGTACATAGAGGAATCTCTGGCCACTGGGGCCGTCCATCTGCATCTCCTGCTGGCGCAGGGTTTTTCTTTGTGGAGAAGAAGGACAAGACCCTGCGTCCGTGCATTGACTACCGGGGACTTAATGGCATTACTGTCAAGAATTGTTACCCCCTACCTCTCCTTGGCATTTGAACCTCTCCAGGGGTCCACCATATTTTCCAAGTTGAACCTTCGAAATGCCTACCACCTGGTTTGGATATGCGAGGGGGATGAGTGGAAGACAGCCTTCAACACAGCCGGTGGACATTATGAGTACCAGGTCATGCAATTTGGACTCACCAACGCCCCCGCTGTTTTCCAGGCTTTGGTCAATGATGTGCTTCGGGACATGCTAAACCGGTTTGTGTTTGTGTACCTTGATGACATCCTGTTTTTTTCCCAATCTGTACAAGAACATGTTCTTCATGTCAGACAGGTCCTTCAGTGCCTCCTGGAGAACCAACTGTTTGTGAAAGCCCGAGAAGTGGGTTCCACCACTCAACTATCACCTTTCTAGGATATGTCATTGCTGAGGGCAATGTTCAGATGGATCCTGGAAAGGTGAAAGCAGGGGTGGATTGGCCTCAACCATCATCCAGGGTACAGTTGCAACGGTTTCTTGGTTTTGAAGACTTCTACCGCCATTTCATTCGGGACTACAGCACCATGGCGCCCCCCGTCTTGGCACTCACCTCTCCCAAGGTACCGTTCAAATGGTCTCCAGCTGTCGACAAAGCATTTGTGGACCTGAAGCATCAGTTCACAACAGCACCCATCCTCATCCATCCGGACCCCTCACGTCAATTTGTAGTGGACACTTCGGATGTTGGAGTGGGGGCCATTCTGTCTCAGTGATCTGCCCAGGGCCAGAAGCTTCATCCCTGTGCCTTCCTGTCCCATCGTCTCAATCCTGCTGAAATGAACTACGATGTTGGCAACCGAGAACTCCTGGCGGTGAAGATGGTGTTGGAAGAGGTGGAGGCACTGGCTGGAAGGAGCAGAACAGCCAGAACAGACAGACCATAAAAACCTGGAATATCTCCGTACAGCCAAGCGCCTCAACTCCAGGCAGGCCCGGTGGGCCCTCCTGTTCACCAGATTTACCCAGGTAGGATGCCAGGTGGCGTCCCGAGAGGGGGGGTACTGTCACACCCTGATCAGTTTCACCTGTCCTCGTTATTGTCGCTTGTTTTCCCCAGTGTTTTTATCCCTGTGTTTCCTTTCTCTCTGTGCCAGTTCGTCTTGTATGTTTCCAAGTCAACCAATGTTTTTCATGCTTTTTGCATTCTCCTTTTTCTAGTCCTCCCGGGTTTTGACCCTTGCCTGTTTCTGGACTTTGTACCCGCCTGCCTGACCATTCTGCCTGCCTTGACCTTGAGCCTGTCTGCCACTCTGTACCTCCTGGACTCTGATCTGGTTTTGTCCTTTTGCCTGTCCACAAGCATTCTCTTGCCCCTTTGGATTAATAAACATTGTAAGACTCCAACCATCTGCCTGCCTCCTGTGTCTGCATTTGGGTCTCGCCTTGTGCCTTCATACAAACATTATTTAGATACTGACTGTTAGCACTTGGTGGCCTATAGCAACACCGCCCAAAAATAGGCTTTAGATGTTGCAGATGAACCCACAACCACAGCACTTCAATAACACTTGACATGACATCTAAAGTGTTGGTCCCGTGTTTCATGAGCTGAAATAAAAGATCCCAGAAATGTTGAGGAATATTTCTGTCTGTAATAAAGCTCTTTTGTGGGGAAAAACTCATTCTGATTGGCTGGTCCTGGCTTCCAAATGGGTGGGCCTATGCCCTCCCAGGCCCACCCATGGCTGCACCCCTGCCCAGTCATGTGAAATCCATAGATTAGGGCCTAATTTATTTATTTCAATTGACTGATTTCCTTATGAACTGTAACTCACTAAAATCTTTGAAATTGTTGCATGTTGCGTTTATATTTTTGTACAGTGTATATATAGCAACACCTCCCCCATAAGCATTTCTGTCTCTTCTGTAGATGTTATATCCTTGTACTGCTACTGCTGTATCATCAAAGGAATTATCTTAGTGAGTGCCAGAAATGGATAATATATGAATGTTATCTCATGTTAGCAACTTATTGAGTTCATTAACCTTATTTCTAAGGCTACAAACAATACATTAATATGGGCTATTTTCAGCCCTTTCCTGGGTAGCTTCTCACAGATAGACAATCTGTTCGAGGATGTACCACGGTATGCAGCAAACACATGTGTTATGTGAGTGAGTAGGCTACTTTTCTTCATTTTATGTTAATTTAGAAAATCCTTGTATTTGTTACATTCTAAAAGCCAGTTAGCTACCTGTTATATGGTGACTAGAATAATGAGTCATATTAGAACACACCAGGAAAGGAGAAGTGGAGCACAAGTGCATTCACTTCACTGTTAACAGACTGCCTTGGCAGTCGAGAGGCAATGATTTGCCTCCTCTAGTCCTTTCCTTTCATTGTCTCCCCCCTCATCTCCTCTCTTTGTCTACTCTCCTCATCTCCTCTCATTGTCTCCTCTCCTCATCTCCTCTCATTGTCTCCTCTCCTCCTCATCTCTTCTCATCTCCTTTCATTGTCTCCTCTCCTCATCTCCTTTCGTTGTCTCCTCTCCTCATCGCCTCTCTGTCTTCTCTCCTCATCTCCTCTCATTGTCTACTCTTCTCAGCTCCTCTCATTTGCTCCTCTCCTCATCTCCTTTCATTGTCTCTTCTCCTCATCTCCTCTTTGTCTACTCGCCTCATCTCCTCTCCTCATCTTATTTTATTGTCTCCTCATCTCCTCTCCTCTCCTCTCCTCATCTCATCTGTTTGTCTCCTCTGCTTGTCTCCTCTGCTTGTCTCCTCTTGTCTCCTCTTGTCTCCTCTTGTCTACTCTCCTTCATCCACACTGATATTAAAGATCTAGACAATTCAGTTGTTTCCCCATTTTGGCCAATGTTTTCTGCAGAACTCGAGATCATGCTAGCCCACTGAGCTAAAACCTAGATGTCAGCTCTGAGTGGGAGCTAACACGAGGAACACAATGTTCAGGTGTGGAACAAAGGTTACTCACCATCCCAGCGTAGTTCACAAAACCAGCTCTTATAGTCTACATGTCCAGCAGGAAGAAAGTGAGGTGCTCATTAGTGTTGGACCTCAGATACAGTGGCCTTTAGGAGGCATCAGCAGTGACAATGGACCACAGTCTCATCTCCTTCTTGTCCCTTACACACACACACACACACACACACACACACACACACACACACACACACACACACACACACACACACACACACACACACACACACACACACACACACACACACACACACACACACACACACACACACACACACACACACACCAATCTCTTGTCCCTGCCTAACATCCTCCTCCTGTATGCAGAGCTCAACTCTGGCCAGGGACTTGAAATGGGTAATGCAGCCATAACATTTGAATTTGCTGTCCTATTTTCCTCATTTAGCGCCTCGTTCCGACACTCAGAATCTTTAATGTGTTGAATCACATATCCTCAAGCAGGGCAGCTGGAATTTGAGACTACTGTCCCTCCTTACCCCTCTCCCTATTCCCTCTACCTATTTATTGGCCCCTTCCGCCTGCATAGAGAACATTCTTGTGGAGGTGACGTTACTTTTTGATTGTGTAAAAAAGGATAATTATCAGATGGTAATAAGACATTATAAAAGGCTCATGAAAATCTTATGATTTATCTTCATTATAATGCATTATACCTGCAGGCTTTCAGTAAAGTGTTACCAATTTGTGTTCTACTTATTACTATTGTTATTGTTCAGTAGAATTCTGTAATTATATCATCACACTTTCAAATTCCCTCCAACTTTTGGAGAAAATTGAACAGTCACAGCCAAAAATATCCTCCAACGTATTGTTCATACCTCTCAAAAGACCAACAAGTTTGATAGAAATCTATTCCTGAGAATAAAGCAATACATGCATTGTTTGACATCAAGTCAATAGCCAGCTAAGTGCTCCCAGGTTTGGCACGGCCAGGCAAAGAGGAGTGCTTGGCTGGAGTAGGCCACGGACAGCCATAATTGATTTAACTCGTCCAAGTGCCAAGGACAAAATACTGTCAATGAGTCTCCATTTATGTATCAACATCCCCAGAGTCCCCTGCTGCTGGCCCACGCCTGAGAAATGCAGTGTTTATTTACTGACACACAGGAAATTGTTCTATTCTACTTTCTGTTTCTGAATTGTTCAGCCGTATGACTGTGCCAAGTTCCTCTTAACGGACTGTAACAGACAGAACACACAAAGGCTGTAAAAGCTGTCTTCCTTTCTTTTAACAGTGAATTAGAAATGTATAATGACACCGGGATAATGTGGCAGTGTGTGTGTGTGTCACACTGATAGTGTGTCTCTGTGGAATGAATGTGCCTTGCTCTGCTGAGTCAAATATTAACGTGGGGAGGAAGTTAATTGTGTGTGTGTGTGGGGGGAGATGATTAAGCACAACCTGTCTGACAGGTTTATCCTAGCCTAACCACATCACAACAATACCAAAAGACAAAGTGTAGGTTTCCGTGTGTGTAGATGGGTGTGTAGATGTGTGTGTGTGTAGATGTGTAGATGTGTGTGTGTAGATGTGTGTGTAGATGGTTGACAACTCAACATAATCGCAAGAGACATAGTATATAGAGTATATACTAAAATTTCCAACTGTTATCGCTCCCCCTCCCCTTCCCTCTCCCCCTTTCACCCTCCCCCTCTCCCTCTCATTCCCCCTCTCCCGTTCCCTCTCTCCCCCATTGCCCTTCAGACCAAATGGATGACTGCTGTGGCATATCAAATTGTTGTGGCACACAGGACTGTGTTATGCCTCTGCCAGATTCATTCAACAGGGAAAAACAAGGAAACGCTCAGAAGAATCCATGCCTCAGTCCATCTCAAAGTGAGCTGGATTTATAAGCACACAACAGCATTGGCATACCACAGTCATACAGTGTACCACAACAGATTGATATATATTTTACCTTTATTTAAGAGGAAAGTCAGTTAAGAACAAATTCTTATTTTCAATGACGGCCTAGGAACAGTGCGTTAACTGCCTGTTCAGGGGCAGAACAACAGATTTTTACCTTGTCAGCTCAGGGATTCGATCTTGCAACCTTTCAACTACTAGTCCAACGCTCTAACCACTAGGCTGCCTACCGTCTCTCTCTCATTTGGTCTGAGAGAGAGAGAGAGAGGTAAGAGGCCCTCAATGGAACGATAGCTTTTTGAAATAAATCTTTGGATTTCACTTTCTTTCCTTAACAATAACTGTTTTCAATCATGCTGTCTCTCTCTCCTCATTCTCTCTGTCATTATGACTCTCTCTCTCTCTCACACTCTCTCTCCCTCGTTTTCCCTCTCTCCTTCTCTCTCTATTTCCCCCTCTCTCTCTCAAGCTCTCTCTCTCTCTTGCACGCACACACACACTCCACACAGACACACTCCACACGTACACACACTCACTCAGTGGCCCAGACACGCGCGTCCCTTTGGCATCCGCCGGTCCCCGTGAGGTGCCCACACACTCCAGACACACACAGAGGCCCTGTTGTCCTGCCCCAGCCCCCAACCACACAGAGACAGACTGGGAATCAGTAATCACATCAAACACAGTGACAGGCCTCACAGAGATGGAGCAAGAGCTCTCTGTCAACAGGGGATAAAGTTTTAGATGATGGTTATTCACTCACTATTCAGTACAGCTACTCTCTTTAGGTGGATAGGTTTAGAATAAAATGTGACATTGTCAGGTTAGCCATGGTCTGTACTCATTATGTCTTAGAAGAAGAAACATACTGTATAATGAATACATAATATATTGCTTAGTCAGTGTGGCTAGTTTTCAGGTGTATGTACATTTTAACAGAACAAAAATCATCCTTATCATCATGAAAATATCTCAACATTAATATGACCAGCCCTTATCAATCAACGCAACATGAGTTGACGCCTTCTCTTCTGAAGCGCCTGCCCTTTATTAACGACGTTTTTTCTACCCGTCCCATTTTTTTCACTCCATTTTAACGCGGAAGTCAGTGACGCATATAGTCTACTGTACATTCAGATGCAGATGGGGGCTATGAAATAAACAAAACATCATCGCCATTTAGTTCGGGAGAAAGCGGCGGTGAGTGTTCATGGTTTTGTTCTGAACGGTGCGTACATTTTGAACTGGGATTTGAGCATTTGATCGCGGCGGGGCACTTCAGGAAATGTAAATTATCTGGCTACATTGTAACTGCTGCGGCTTTTCTAAAAGAATTCTTCCTGAGACGACGCGTGGCTTGATGGACTAGTTGGGACTATAGGATTGTGTTCATATCTGCATTTCACGACCGCTGCTGTAGCCTACAGAAATACATAACTGACAGCAATTCTACAACATAAGGAAGTCTTAAGATTACGGTGGGTGTGATATTACTTCAAATATTATGTGAGCGATATATGGACGCACAGCGAATAAACTGCTTTATTCTGCATAATAGGCTATTAATGTCAACTAGCGCTAGGCTACATAGGCATTCTTGCTGTTTTGTCAGGTTGGCGAGTAGGTTTGCTGTTATTCATTTAATTTGCACAATAATTCTGTCACACATTCATTTCCTTTTTGGGAATGCAACCACTGGGTATCCGTATTCCAGTGTTGACATTAATAATGTTTTATTTGTGATCATGTGAGATAATCCAGATGAAATATTCTCGAATAGGGGAACATGAATAATATTGCGCTGTTCTTTAGTCTATCATCACATATTCGTGAATCGTGCGCATTAATGAAAAGAGATTCATTAGATTAACCATGGGTCGGTGACGGATGAGAATGTAGCTTTCATTTTCATATTTCATTATTTATAATCAAACCTTCAGACTGCGCGAGCCTAAACTGCGCCGCTGCTGCGCGATAGCCAAGCCTACAAAAGCAAGGTTTGTTTCATTGTATAGATCTGACGTTTTACAGAGCAGATCTCCAATTATTATGTTTATTGTGAATCGTGTACCTTATGTAGTTAATAGACAAAAGCCTAAGGAGCGTGTTTCCTTTCTTGGTCATGTGGTTCCAGCATAGACATTCCGGTCACCATTCGGCCTCTTTCGGACTGCCCGGTCCCCGGTAGGTAATAAACAGAGAGAGAGGATCCCCGGTAGGTAATAAACAGGGAGAGAGGATCCCCGGTAGGTAATAAACAGGGAGAGCAAAATGCGATCGATAGGGTGCAGCTGTAGTAGCCCATATTGACTCATGGGCAAAGAGTGATTTGATTTGTGTGTGGATTGGTGCACATCATAGGAGCCTATTGGATTGCATTGATAAGTATTTATGCAGAATATGCTACCGCAGCACGCAATGGGCAGGATTAGGAACTAGTTTGTGGTTTCATTTGAGCGATAATGGTGAGAGAGGAAATAGTGAATGTTGCAGAAACATGTATGACCTGGCATCATTATGCTGAGCAGATCTCTCTCTCTGTCTCTCTCTCTCTCTGCGTTTGTCCTCAAATGAACTCATCATATTTTCTCTCAAGTTTTCTTTCCTCTTTACTTCAGTATCACTTCATCATGATGAACGGTTGGATCCGTTTTCCTTCATTTGCTGCCACTAAACTCAATTTTCCTGTCACCAATGCATTTACTGCAGTGCTTTGGACTTCATCAGCCTCAGTTGGAACCTTATTCTTGTACAAATTCCCTCTCAGACTCCTTGGGTGTGTTTGCTCGCGTGTAGGCTATGCATCCATGGCTAGTGAATGCGTGCCTGTGTAAGTCGCTGCTCTGGATAAGAGCATCTAATGACTTAAATGTAATGTGTAAGTGTGTGCGAGCGAGCGGGCAATCTTGTGTGTGCTGTGTTTTGTGTACAGTAGTGCAACAGGCTAATGAACAGGCCTGATGTGTTCTGTGTACGGTATAGTTCAGTACTTTAACAGGCAGGGTATGGGTGGGTGTTACATCACACCACCAACAGGTTACGGCAGTAACAGGAACAGCGGCATCTAGTGGGCAAAACGTGGTACATTCACACTAAGATAAGGTAAATGATGCAAGTGACTTTAATGGCTGATATCTCTGAACGGGGGGGGGGTAAATAGACTCACAGGGAATAGATTGCAAATGGTGAAGAAGCAATACTACAAGCCACAGCTCCATACTACTTGTCAAACATGGAGAACTGATACTGTATACTGGTTGTTGGGGGGATTAATGTGGGGAGACGGTGGGTGGCTTTTCACCATTTTACTGGATTCGTCATGGTATTGGATTTATTGGATTCCTCTTACTCAATGGTAGGAAGAAATTTGGTCAATATCGGATGTTGGGTACTATATTTATTGAATATTATGTGAATCCTAAAAATTAAAAGGGTGAATTTGAGTGCAATCAATTATCTTAATTTCTTTGAGATCAAATTACATTTCAACAAAAGAATGTTTCAGGAATGTTCATCTGATCTGTTTCTAGCTGCAGAAATGATTTCAGAACAATCTGAGATGGTGGGTGTCAATCCTCTTTCTTTTTCTTATTGCTCTCTGGTATCTGAGTAGCATGCAGGCATACACCTACATAACACAATGTCTCCTGTGGTGGGGCCTTACTGTAACTAATACTGCTGCTATCTGTCATCTGTCATCATGGGAATACCTGCTATACTGTAGTTGGCTTTCTCAAAACACTGTGGACACTGTCACTGGAGTTTCTGATTGCTTTCTGTTTGTTAAAAATATGTATTTGACCAAATGCGTGAATGTGCAGTGGGGATATGTAGTCCTGTGTCTATTTACAGAAAGCATGTGGTTATATAATGGGTCATAGCATTATTTATTTGAGACTATTCCATTGGTCTTAAAGGGCGGTGAACAGCCCATCTGGCCTGGCTTTGCTCTGCTGTTCTGTTCAGCTGTGTGTGTTCTCTCCATACAGTATCAGCCTGCTGTCTTTGTGTTAAAACTAATCTATTCTGGGATGGATTGTCAACAGTCTGTAAAGTCAGAGATGGTTTAAGTCAAACCAAGAGGTCCAACAAGCCTGTACTTCCATAAGAAACTCAGAGTAAAGTCAACTCAGGCAGTTGTATTGTATTTGTTTGTATTCAGGCAGCAGTTTGTCCATGAGTTTGTCCATGAGTGTAGCTGCCATGACACTTGTGTGATCAGAGAGGGGTTTCCATTGGGTAGACATCTTGGTAATTGACTATCTTTGCTAAAGCTGTCAGACCTCCTTACAAACGTAAGAGGAGAGAGACCTGTCAACAGAGAGAGAAATTATATTTAAACTAACCAATTAAGAAGCTAAATCAGGAGAAAGCCCTGTCAAATATGTCAATGAACGTGGTGAAAAAAACGACAGGTGAGAAGAGAGAAAGCCAAGCGACTTTCTACTGTCTGCTATCAAATCAATTCATAATTCATTCTCTTAGAGGTGCGTTCTGAGGAGAGTAATTTTATCAAATTAACTATTAACCTTCTTTTTTTTCCACAATGTGACTAGGGTTGGCACAATTACCATACAACTGTGTAACCAACAGTTATGGATGAAGACCGTCATGAAAAAAATAATAATATCGTAACGGTTAAAATAAATCATACAAAAATGAATAGCTGACTGAAGATGGGACGGCCGGGCATTCGTATGGCAATTTGACTGGTAAACTCATGGGGGTACACTTTATTTGTGATAATGTGAGATAATCCAGATGAAATTTTCTCGGATAGGGGAACATGACAGTGGCGGTTCTAGACCATTTCAACTGGGGGGGCCAAGCTGGGGCCAGTTGTACTGTTAGAGGGGCCAGTTACATTAGACGTTATTGTTGTCATATCGTTTTCTTCACTGCATTGCAGGCATTAGCAGGCAAAAGACCATGTCCCTCTAGTAAATGTGTGGGTTTAATTAGTGTTCCGCCTTGCCACTGTCTAATAACGGATGTAAAAAAAGAACGATAGCAAAAATTTGTTATGCAAAAATTATTTCATTGTCCACATTTAGGGGGGCCACAAGGGGGTCCAAAATTGTTGTCACAGGGGCACTACGGGGGGGGGGGGGGGAGAACCGCTAGTGGAACATAATAATATTGCGCTGTTCTTTAGTCTATCATCACATATTCGTGAATCGTGCGCATTAATGAAAAGAGAAGTTCATTAGATTAACCATGGGTCAGTGACGGATGAGAATGTAGCTTTCATTTTCATATTTCATTATCTGTAATCAAACCTTCACAGACTGCGCGAGCCTAAACTGCGCCGCTGCTGCGCGATAGCCAAGCCTACAAAAGCAAGGTTTGTTTCATTGTATAGATCTGACGTTTTACCCAGCATCCACAAATGGCTCCCTGGTATTGTAATGCAATCATCTCCATGTTAATGTAGAATGTTCTTTCAGATGATGTTAACTGATGCAATGCGCTGTAGATGTTGTAGTCAGTTGAATTGAATCAACAAATTACAACACATATTGATGGGTATACTTCCTGGTTTTGCTTCCTGCTTTCTCCTCTCAACGGCTGCCAGTTCACCCATTACTCCATCATTGACTTGAATGAGGATGCCCGTTCTATTCATTCTATTTCTATGGCACAGGCAGTCAGGAGCGGAGGAGAGGAGAGGAAAAATGGCCAATTACCGTTATCCAAAATTCCATGACTATCACAGCCCTAGGTGTGACACAATATGGTGGTGATTCTTAAGAATGTCCTTGCAGTTAAAAGTGAGTTTGGAGTAGCAGAAGATTTATTTGTCAGTTATCACTCATTGACTATTGTGTTAATTTAAATAGAAATAGGTTTTTAAACCAAATTCATTGTGAGTAGTGAGGACAAGTAGACAATTTCCTAGAAAGCCCTTGCCTTTTCAGGAAATGTACTCAATAATAGTCATCTTCGTATGGATTTTTACCAGGTGCAACATCCATTTGCAGATCTTTTGGCCTCAATCATATTTGGCTTGTCATATTTCATTAACATCAAACTATGGCTGTGTTTCAAAATGTGTACTTGTATTTTTATCTGGAGTGTATAGCGAATATGGATGTCAACTGTCATTTTTCAAGTGTGATTCCAAACGTGTTTTATTTTTAAATTGTTCAGGAATAAGGCATCACAATACACACTAAATACTGACCTATCTCTCCCTAATCTCCTTTTCCTCCTCCTCATCTTCAACATTAGTTTGTGTCTATAGAAGAGCATTTCCTCTTATGAGAACTCATGTTCAGGAGAGGACTGTATAAAATGTAGCCAGGAGAGGACTGTATAAAATGTAGTCAGGAGAGGACTGTATAAAATGTAGTCAGGAGAAGATTGTTTATAAAACATTCCAGGGGTTTCAAAGGCTCTGATGAAGTTTGTGTCGAATTAAGAGAATTTCCTCTTATCAGAAGTCATGGCCAGGGCAGGATGTTGTACACTATAAAAGTTTCCAGTGAGTTTTCTGAGGCTCTGATAAAGTCAGTGAGTCTTTAACTGAGTTAACAAGATGTTTTACTGTGTGGGCATGCTCTCTCTCTCCCTCTCTCTTCATTTTCCACTATCAAGTCTTTCTATTTTCATATTTTTCCTTGCTTTCTCGCTCTCGCGCTGTCCGACTTTCTTTCTGTCTCATCACCAGTCTAAAGAATCTTATCTTATTCCCTCGTTGTGTACACAAAGGCAAATTCCCCCTGTTAGTCTTTCTAGACAGTCCTTTTTGATTGTTCAAGAAACATATGTAGATTGAAACAAAGCAACAGTAAACATATGAAATGACTGGTACTATGTAAGAAATATGGTGGGAACTCCCTCTAGCCCATGCCTACAACAATCTAAATCCTTTACATGTTTGGGGAGTAGTGAACGAGTGCACATTTCAGGAGAAAGGAGAGATTATTTAGATGCAACCTATGTCTTCACTGTGATTATTATGTCACTGCTTTTATGAAGAGACATTTGCTATGTGTTAATTTTTCTCCACTATGATCAGACAGGTGGCAGCATTAACTATGAGGCGTTAACTATGAGGTGTCCCTAAACTGGGACGGTTGTTGCTAATGTGCGTTAATGTGACTAGAATGACGTTGAATACAACAGCCAACTTCCCGGGACATAGACATGTCTTATATGGGCAGAAAGCTTAAATTCTTGTTAATCTAACTGCAGTGTCCAATAAACAGTAGCTATTAAAGTGAAAAAAATACAATTATATTGTTTGAGGAGAGTGCATGACAACAAAACACTTATCACGGCAACAGGTTTGATACATTCACCTCTGAAGGTAAATAATGTACTTGCATTCAGTAATCTTGCTCTGATTTGTCAACCTGAGGGTCCCAGAGATAAAATGTAGCATAGTTTTGTTTGATAAAATCAATTTTTATGTTCAAATGTAGGAACTGGTGTACAGTTTGACCCCACTGCTGTCTCTGGCTCCACACCCACCCCGCCCGGCCATCTAGATGTGTGAACGTTAGTGTATAAGCTAATGATCCCTCATGTATGACATTCATGGGAGTGTGTAGACTTGCATTTTTTATTACCATAGCATTTTTGTATGTTCTCTATAGTTATGATTCAGAGGGGCTGGGTTAAATGCAGAAGACACATTTCAATTGAAGGCATTCAGTTGTACAACTGACTAGGTATCCCTTTTCCCTTTCCCTTCCCTTATGTACTTGAAAATGTATAAATTGACCAATTAGGCACATTTGGGCAAACTCCTGGCAGACTTTATACAAAATATTGTGCAGTAATGTAATTCTTCACTGGATCAGTCTGAAACTTTGCACACACACTGCTGCCATCTGGTGGCAAATCTAAATTACACCTAGACTCCTATCTGAAGTATGGCCTTTCTCTTGCATTTCAAAGATGATGGAACAAACAAAAAAATAGAAAACACGTTTTTTTGATTGTATTATCTTTTACCAGATCTAATGTGTTATATTCTCCTACATAAATTTCACATTTCCACAAACTTCAAGTGTTTCCTTTCAAATTGTATCAAGAATATGCATGAGGCGGCAGCATTAACTATGAGATGAGGCGGCAGCATTAACTATGAGATGAGGCGGCAGCATTAACTATGAGATGAGGCGGCAGCATTAACTATGAGATGAGGCGGCAGCATTAACTATGAGTATTTCTCTTCTGAAAGAGCATCTTGTATACATTCAGACATAACTATTGTGTTGTTGCAGAAACAGAGCGATAGACAAAGAGCCTTCGGTAGATTAAACATAGATAAGATAATCACAGATACAGTATGATCAGTCTCTCTCTCTCTCCAATTCAAGGGGCTTTATTGGCATGGGAAACATGTTTACATCGCCAATGCAAGTGAAATGGATAAACAAAATTCTTTGTGGATCTGTGTAATCTGAGGGATATGTGTCTCTAATATGGCCATACATTTGACAGGAGGTTGGGAAGTGCAGCTCAGTTTCCACCTCATTTTGTGGGCAGTGTGCACATAGCCTGTCTTCTCTTGAGAGCCAGGTCTGCCTACGGCGGCCTTTCTCAATAGCAAGGCTATGCTCACTGAGTCTGTACATAGTCAAAGCTTTCCTTAAGTTTGGGTCAGTCACAGTGGTCAGGTATTCTTCCACTGTGTACTCTCTGTTTAGGGCCAAATAGCATTCTAGTTTCCTCTGTTTTTTGTAAATTCTTTCCAATATGTCAAGTAATTACCTTTTTGTTTTCTCATGATTTGGTTGGCTCTGATTGTGTTGCTGTCCTGGGGCTCTGTGGGGTCTGTTTGTGTTTGTGAACAGAGCCCCAGGACCAGCCTGCTTAGAGGAACTCTTCTCCAGGTTCATCTCTCTGTAGGTGATGGCTTTGTTATGGAAGGTTTGGAAATCGCTTCCTTTTAGGTGGTTGTAGGATTTAACGTCTCTTTTCTGGATTTTGATAATTAGTAGGTATCGGCCTAATTCTGCTCTGCATGCATTATTGGGTGTTTTACATTGTACACAGAGGATTTTTTTTGCAGAATTCTGCATGCAGAGTCTCAATTTGGTGTTTGTGAATTCTTGGTTGTTGAGCAGACCCCAGACCTCACAACCATGAAGGGCAATGGGCTCTATAACTGATTCAAGTATTTTTAGCCAGATCCTAATTGGTATGTCAAATGTTATGTTCCTTTTGATGGCACAGAAGGACCTTCTTGCCTTGTCTCTCAGATCGTTCACAGCTTTGTGGAAGTTACCTGTGGCGCTGTTGTTTAGGCCGAGGTAGGTATAGTCTCTCTCTCGCTCTCGCTCTCTCTCTCTGTGTCTAGCTGGGATATTAAGTATTCTCTTTGTAACATATCTCTTTGAAGTATTGTCTTTGAAACATATCTGCTCTTTCCAGGTTAGGTTAGGGCTCTTCCAGGTTAGGTTAGGGCTCTTTCCAGGTTAGGTTAGGGCTCTTTCCAGGTTAGGGTTAGGTTAGGACTCTTTCCAGGTTAGGGTTAGGGCTCTTTCTGGGTTAGGGTTAGGTTAGGTTAGGGCTCTTTCCAGGTTAGGGTTAGGACTCTTTCCAGATTAGAGTTAGGGCTCTTTCCAGGTTAGGGTTAGG
>QNTS01001948.1:54467-65148 GCA_003317085.1 Hucho hucho
TTAGGTTAGGGCTCTTTCCAGGTTAAGGTTAGGGCTCTTTCCAGGTTAGGGTTAGGGCTCTTTCCAGGTTAGGGTTAGGTTAGGGCTCTTTCCAGGTTAGGGCTCTTTCCAGGTTAGGGCTCTTTTCAGGTTAGGGGTAGGTTAGGGCTCTTTCCAGGTTAGGGTAGGTTAGGGCTCTTTCTAGGTTAGGTTGGGCTCTTTCCAGGTTAGGGTAGTGCTCTTTCCAGGTTAAGGTTAGGGCTCTTTCCAGGTTAGGGCTCTTTCCAGGTTAGAGCTCCTTCCAGGTTAGGTTAGGGCTCTTTCCTGGTTAGGGTCAGGTTAGGGCTCCTTCCAGGTTAGGGTTAGGTTAGGGCTCTTTCCATTTTAGGGCTCTTTCCAGTTATTGTTACATTTTTACGGCAATTTTGGAAATTCTAAAAGAATGTGATAAGAGTTCATCAAATTAGTAAAAACGGACAAAAGTGAGCGCTGTGCTTTTATACAGATTAATTCACATTCTGTAGCAGGATGACTGCGAGGAAGCAAAGGTAGCCAATAGAAAAACCTGTAAACACTCACCACTGTGGGAAACTGCTCTGTGTGTGTTGGCAACTTTGGTGTTGCCAGCATTTTCCTCTAAATTACTTAATCTACCCCTGCCCTGCTCTGTGCTCCACTATGTCTGCCTGTCTACTGTTCTCTAAAGTAACTCAATCCACCCCTGCCCTGCTCTGTGCTCCACTATGTCTGCCTGTCTATTGTTCTCTAAAGTAACTCAATTCACCCCTGCCCTGCTGTAAGAATGGACCCTGTATGAAGCTCTTTGTAGTAGTTCCAGTCCACAGTAATTTCACTGCAGCCAGGAGCAACTGTTCTTTACAGTAACTCAATCTACCCCTGCTGTGCTCTACTATGTCTGTCTATCAGTGAATATGGATCCTCTCTAATAGATTCTCTATTTCTATGGATGATGTCAGACCCCCAACCGCTATCCTAGCATCCCTAGAGCACCTGCAGTGGAAAGAACTCTGTGGTGGTTGGAATGTAGGGCAACAGTTTTTGTCCCTGGATGTTTTCGTAAAGGCGGTTTGCAAAGCCCCCGAATCACACTGATAGGAGCTAGGCAGGAGGTGATTAGCAGTAGTGGGCTGCATTTATATAGTGCTTTTGACAAAGCCTCAAAACACTTTGCATTATGCCTATATGGGGGGATAATTCATCCCATTCCACTACCGATGTGTGGCACTCACCTGGGTGATGCGTGGAGGACATTTTGTGCCAGAACGCTCACCAAACTTGGGCCATGGTAGCTGAGAGGAGAGAGGAATGGTAATGGTACGCAATGAAACTGGAAAAGTTGACAGCCCCATAGATTACCTGGGCAGAAGTGCTGGCTCAGCTAGAATGGATGGGGAGAAGTAATACATTACCTCTCTTTTTGATTATGTACTGTACATTACCTGTCTCTGGATGATAATGTCATTATGGTCATTGTGCTCCTTCAAGGTTTCAGGCTGCCGGTTTTGTGGCCCTGAAATAGCAGTTCCGCTTTACACAGAGGCCTTTTCATTCATTGTGGATGTATACACTCTTAGAAAAAAGGGTTCCAAAGGGTTCTGCGGCTGTCCCCATTGGAGAACCCTTTTTGGTTCCCTGTGAAACCCTCTTTGGAAAGGGTTCTACATGGAACCCAAAAGGGTTTTACCTGGATCCAAAAGGGTTCTACCTGAACCCAAAAGGGGTTCTTTGAAGGGTTCTCCTATGGGGACAGCCAAAGAAATCTATTTGGTTCTAGATAGCACTTTTTTTCTAAGATTTGATTTACAGCACTTGTGTTTTGAAAGTAAAATTCATGGGTGGACACTATTTGTCATGGCGGTGTATATTTGATTTAACTTTAATTTATCCAGGTTGGCCTCATTACAATAAATGTATTAAATCTATTTAAAATGTTTCACAACTGACCTGGTAGACTTGATAAACAGCATAGTTCTGTGCCTTTGAATTTAAATACATGGGAAAAGCTTTATTCAGAACTTTGCTCCTGGCTGCAGTGAAATCACTGTGGACTGGAACTACTACTGATAAAGAGTCCATTCTTACAGGCCTCTACGGAAAAACATTCCTATAATGATGAAAGTACAAAGGACTGCAAAGCATAATACGCACGCACACAACGTGACTTTATGAGTGTAAACAGAGATGGTGTTCTGTGTGAACAGAAATGGTATTCTGTGTGAACAGCAATCATCATCACCATTCCTTATTGCTTTTGTGTGTTTTCTGATGATGGTCTTAACTGAACGTTGTGTCCTGTTACACAGCACACAGAAGCTTGCCAGCTTTACAGGCTGATATAAGGTTTACAGGCTGATATAAGGTTTACAGGCTGATAGACATGTACAGTACGAGTCTGTTATCTTTGGAAACTTATAATGAAAGACGTGTGTGAGTATACAGTATTTTCCTGTACTTCAATACAGACCTGTGTCTATGATGAAATTATAAAAATGTATTTGCTAGGTTTGTTGACTACAGTGAGATAAGGATGTGGTTCAAACAACCCCTGCCACACATCGCTCTTTATTAATCAGTTCTGTTGTCGTGGATATGATGAGGGGAGGGATGGGAGAGAAGGAAGAGAGAGAGGGGAGTAGAGAAAGAGGGAGGAGTGACTTCATTAGGAACCCTCTTGACTTGACATGTCAAGGAAGGTTCTGGAATCCTCACCATCTGTCTCTCTGTCTGAGCCAGCTTTACCAGCTTATGGCTTCTGTACAAGTACTGAGTCTTTAACAGTTTTCTTTGAAAAGAAACACAGCTTAAAGGCTAGAAGAAAATGTTTGTCTAAGACGTGATATGAAATATAACATAAAGGGTGCAGAAGAATGACATTTTTTCTGGTTTCACTTGAAAGAAAAAGTTACATATTTCTTTACAATTCAGAGCAGCTAACTTTGCAAGCAGTAGGCTACTTCCTCATTCTCTCTCTAACAGGAATAAAAATGGATACAGGGCTTTGTTAAGCCACAGATAAAAGTATTCTTGCATTTTTCAACGCATTTATGGCGGACATATAGCATTTCTATCTGGGACATGCTAAGCCCTTTATCTAATTTTTGCAATTTTTTTCTGACTGCATACAGTGCATTCGGAAAGTATTCGGACCCATTGACTTTTTCCACATTTTGTTACGTTACAGCCTTATTCTAAAAAGGATTAAATAAAACAATTTCCTCAGCAATCTACACACAATACTCCATGATGACATAGCGAAAACAGGTTTTTAGAAATGTTTGCAAATTATATTTAAACCTTAAAACAGAAATACCTTATTTACATAAGTATTCAGACCCTTGCTATGAGACTCGAAATTGAGCTCAGGTGCATTATTTTTCCATTGATCATCTTTGAGATGGTTCTACAACTTGATTGAAGTCCACCTGCGGTAAATTCAATTGATTTGACATAATTTGGAAAGGCACACACCTGTCTATATAAGGTCCCACAGTTGACAGTGCTTGTCAGCGCAAAAACCAAGCCATGAGGTCAAGGGAATTGTCTGTAGAGATCAGAGAAAGGATTGTGTCAATGCACAGATCCGGGGAAGGGTACCAAAACATTTCTGCAACAGTGAAGGTCCCCAAGAACACAGTGGCCTCCATCATTCTTAAATGGAAGAATTTTAGAACCATTAAGACTCTTCCTAGAGCTGGCCGCACGTCCAAACTAAGCAATTGGGGGAGAAGGGCTTTGGTCAGGGAGGTGACCAAGAACCCCATGGTTCTGAATACTGTTTTTAATTTTTTAATACATTTGCACATAAGAATGTGTTTTTGCTTTGTCATTATGGGGTATTGTGTGTATATTGATGAGGATTTTTATTTATTTAATCCATTTTAGAATAAGGCTGTATCGTAACAAAATGTGGAAAAAGTCAACGGGTCTGAATACTTTCTGAAGGCACTGTATATAGTTCTGCTTCATTACACATCATCCATTGTAAATTTGTTTATACAGCCGTACCATACTTAATTATACATTTTTTTCTGTTTATGGTGTATGTGGATTTGTAAATTATTCGTAAAAATATTCAGTCAGTATATTATGTTTATCACCTTTTATATTCTGTATGTTGATTTTGTATATGCGACAGCAACATTTCACCAAATCAAATTCCGGGTATATGTAAATATGTTTGCAAATTCAGGTGATTCTGATTTGCATGTTTTTTGTGGGGGCCCTTCCCTCCCCTAGGAGCTGAAAGGAATGTAAAGTAAGTCAAGGGTTGTTGGAGAGTTAATATACAGTCCTCAGGCTGAACTGTGAATGCCCCCAGTCATTGGCATGTAGTCTAGTGTACCATAACTGTTACAGCTATACAGCCCAGCCCAGTTCCATCATCTTCTGGGTCCTGCCAGGATAAGATGAGAGGAGGGGCGCAACTTAGAAGTGGGGGGGGGATAATATTTATATTTTTTATTTTATCCAGTCAGATGGGCGGGACAAAAATGCAATTTCAGAATGTGGAGGGGACATGTTCCCCCTGTCCCCAGTGAAAGTTTCGCCCCTGGATGAGAGTAATGAACGTACACATCACAGTGGCACGAGGAGTTGGGACTAGACTGGTAGTGCAGTTAGTTGACAGTCTTCAACTGGCTTTTGTGTAGACTTGTCAGTGTTTTCCTTATAATGAGGTATCGTTCAGGCGGGCCTCCCTTGTTCTGTTGCCCACTTTCTTTTCATTGTCATATCCTTTAGTTTCATTGCTATGGAAAACTCTGGTGAATATTCATTTTTTCTACTTGGCTTCCCACTTGTGGAGTAATATGGGTTAACACTATTAGGTTTTTTACTTGAGTCTATCATTTGGAATCAGTTAATTTCAATCGAAACTTCTGTGAAGGCCCCAGACCTGGATGTCGGTCTATAGGGACTAGTCTTGGCATTCTGCCTGAGAAAATAAACTCTAGGGAAAACACTGCTGGGTTTTTCATTGTTTTGATGAGTCATAACTTTGTTAAAGATTACTGGTAACAGTTTACTGTTAATGGTTTATAAAGATTACTGACAACTGGGTAGTTTACTGTTGTTGATGGCTTGTTTGGTCAACACGTCGTCCAGTAAGTGTACTGAGACCTGTGGCTCTCTCGGTCATGTGTTTTCACAAAGGAAGTGGAATGACAACTGACACTTCTCTTAACTGTTTACTGTAAGTCCTGTCCTGTGTGTGTGTGTGTGTGTGTGTGTGTGTGTGTATACATGCTGAATTTTCCATATAGCTCATACTTTCTAATGATAACAATATGGTTATCATAGTTTTTCATAACGAATAGAACCAAGCAGATTGACGCTTCATAAAGAACAGAAAAATGTATCAAAGTCATATTACACTGATTCCTGGAAGTGCGTACTGCATGTGTGGTTAGTATACACTTATACATATACAGTCTTGATTTCCTTGGTTCTTCTGCAAATGGGGTTGGGTTTATAGGATGAAGCATTGCTGTGATTTATGTCAATGGGAAATCAATGATCCTGTTGGATCAAAGTCAAAGTCACCATTATTAGTCAGTTGTACAACTGAATGCCTTCAACTGAAATGTGTCTTCCGCATTTAACCCAACCCCTCTGAATCAGAGAGGTGCGGGGGGCTGCCTTAATTGACATCTACGTCTTCGGCGCCCGGGGAACAGTGGGTTAACTGCCTTGTTCAGGGGCAGAACGACAGATTTTTACCTTGTCAGCTCGGGGATTCAAACTTGCAACCCTCCGGTTACAAGTCCAACGCTCTAACCACTAGGCTACCTGACTATCCCATATGAAACCGTATCAGAGTAATTTTCTCTCAACAGCTCGTCATAGACATGAAACTGTGAAACCTTGACATGAACTACTGCCCCCATTTCTCAGAGATGGACTGATGCAAGCAGCATTGTTTGAGAAAGTGTGTGTGTGTGTGTCAGGGATAGCACAACAGTGTGTGTGTGTGTGTGTGTTTACCTGTGTCTGTGCACGGCCTCTCAATCAACTTCCCCTTCTAATTTTGGCTTTCTGATGTGTTTGCATTTCTTGTCTTCCTGTTGTTTTCCAGGTGTTTGTATTTCATTCTGCTCTTCTAGCAAAATATGCAATCAGTCTCCTCACCTCTCCCTGTCATTTATTCTCTCCATCCTCTCTCCTCTCTCTTTCTCATTCTTTTTCTCCTCTCTCTGTCTTAATGTTTCTCTCTCCTAGGCTTGGGCGGTATCCAGATTGTCATACCTTCATACCGACCTTGTGCCATACCGGGACAGGGACATTCGGTAATACCGGGATATTCTGTAATACCGGGATATTCTGTAATACCGGCACTGGACACAAGGGGAGCTATTTTCAAACCCCACTGTGCCTCTGTAATCAGAAGATTAGCAATGCTAACAAGTACATGTAAGATCCCATAGAGAATGCTAACTAAATGATAACGAGTGCATTGCGAACATTTTATACAATCTCTGACCTAAACTACTTGTAGGACAGACATCCCTGCTCATAAAGTTATACAAGTAACTCAAATGCTACTCAGTTTGCTGCACACACAAAACAAATATTAGACAGCAAGGCTTTTGATCCAGAAGGGGATTCTCTGCTGTTACCAAGCGAAGCTTGATTTTGGAAGAAGCTAACCACTTAACTAGATAGCTAACAAGCTACTAAATTAGCAAACTAAATACACAACTGCAGAGAATTTAGCACATGTTTAGACAGTTAACTTATTAGTTATAAGATATTTAGTGGGCAAACATTTATAGTTATGAATTCCATAATGTAACTAGATCACCTGGTGCGTGCTGCACAACAGTGAGTGACTCACAAGGCTCCGGTCTCTCGTCAGTGTGTGCTTGTAAACAAACACCATGTGACTGGGGACTACTGGTAAGCTTCATAATGAATAATGATGTGACAGATGAAATGAAGAATGTGATTTTCTTTATCTCCTAACGTATTGCACAAGTTGACTGTAGGTATTTACTTAAAAGGTAGCAACAAATATTAAAATGTATTTCAAAAACTTCAAAGAAATAGTTTCAACGGTATTGAAAAATCAACCAGTGGCTATTTCCAAATACCGCAGTATACAGTACGGTATATAAGGTATAACGCCCAAGCCTACTCTGTCCTTCAAAAAAAAAATTGCTCTATATTTTTTCCCCTCTCTCCATACGGTGCATTCAACAACTATTCAGACCCGTTGACTTTTTCCAAATTTTGTTACGTTAAGCCTTTTTCTAAAAATGATCTATACACAATACCCAATAATGACAAAGCGAAAACAGTTTTTTTGAAATTTTAGCAAATGTCAATTTTTTTAAAATCAGAAATACCTTATTTACATAAGTATTCAAACCCTTTGCTATGAGACTCGAAATTGAGCTCAGGTGCATCCTGTTTCCATTGATCATCCTTGAGTTTCTACAACTTGGAGTCCACCCGTGGTAAATTCAATTGATTGGACATGATTTGGAAAGGCACACACCTGTCTATATAAGGTCCCACACTTGACAGTGCATGTCAGAGCAAAAACCAAGCCATGAGGTCGAAAGGAATTGTCCGTAGAGCTCCGAGACAGGATTGTGTCGAGGCACAGATCTGGGAAAGGGTACCAAAACATTTCTGCAGCATTGAAGATCCCCAAGAACACAGTGGCCTCCATCATTCTTAAATGGAAGACATTTGGAACAAGGCTGTGACGTAATAAAATGTGGAAAAACCAAGGAATCTGAATACTTTCTGAATGCATTGTATGTACAATATACAAGCATTTCGCTACACTCGCATTAACATCTGCTAACCATGTGTATGTGACAAATAAAATTTGATTTGATTTGATTTGATGTGATGGGAGAGTCTCCAGAGGAGAGAGTGTCAGTCCAACAGCTCCCTGTCAAAAGGTACAATTCACCAATTCAGTCCAGTGACTTTCTGAATCTCCTCTGGTCATCCATGCGTTTATGTGGGAACTATCCTCTCTCTGTTTTTCAGATTCCTTTCTATCATGACATGCAGTGTTGAACCTGTCAGTATGTATGTGTGTGTGTGTGGTGTGTGTGTGTGATTGCGTGCATGTGTGAATCTCTGAGCAGTGAGCAGCCAGGTAAAGCTGTGGACCAAAGAAATATAGACAGGATCATGCCCGAGGCTATGCATATCATTACAGACAGAGAGAGGGAGAGAGACATGGCCCTTTTGCAGGGTTGGAGTCAATTCCATTTCAATTGCAGTCAATTCAGGAAGTGCATTGAAATTTCAATTTTCTTCAATGCTTTTCAATGAATTGGAATTGAAATTTGGTTTACTTTCTGAATTTCCCAACCCTTGTCTAGGACCACAGCTCATATGATTACATGAACCTACAGTATCCTACAGAACATATAGTATGTGATTATATAGTATCATGTGTCTGTATCTCATAGAAGATGTGTACAATGTAGTGAAATGAGATGTCATCTTATACCCAGTTGTAAGGCATTAATCCACTCTTCCTAGTCCTAACTGTGTTAACTTGTTAGGGATACAATCCCGTGAACGGGATCGATTTTAACAACATCCGGTGAAATGCAGAGCGCCAAATTCAAATTACAAAAATACACATTTTAAACATTAATGAAAAAGTGTTGCGCACCATTCAAAAGCTTAGAATCTTGTTAATCTAACAGCGTTGTCAGATTTCAAAAAGGCTTTACGGCGAAAGCATAACATTTTATTGTCTGAGGACAGCGCCCCGCACAAATATTCAATTAGCACAATAACATAACCAGCAGAGGTGTCACAAAACTAAAAAATAGCGATAAAATAAATCGCTTACCTTTGAAGATCTTCATATGATGGCATACCCAAGCATCCCGGTTGCACAATAAAAGGTCATTTTGTTCGATAAAGTCCCTCTTTATATCCATAAAGCTCCGTTTGGTTGGCAAGTTTTGTTCAGTAATCCACCTGCCAAAATGCGTTCCTCCATGCAGACAAACAATATCCCAAAAGTACCGATAAAGTTCGTCGAAACAAGTCAAACAGTGTTTCTAATCAATACTCCGATATCCTAAAATGAATATAAATGATAATATTTTAGACAGAATATAACCTGTTGAATAGAAGAGAAAAAGAGCTTAGAGCGCGCTCACTGTTACACACTCAATCCATAACAGGACACTTGACGACACCTCAGGAAGAACATCTCTTACTCCATGGTTATTCAAGATAAAAGCTTGAAACCTTTTCTAAAGACTGTTGACATCTAGTGGAAGCCATAGGAACTGCATTCTGGGAGCTAAAAATCAATGCTTTGAATAGGATGCCAATTGAAAACAGTGTGACATGACAGATTCAGATTTTCCGGATGGATTTTCCTCAGGTTTTCACCTGCCAAATAAGTTCTGTTATACTCACAGACATTATTTTAACAGTTTTAGAAACAGAGTGTTTACTATCCAATGCTACTAATTATGTGCATATCCTAGTTTCTGGGCCTGAGTACCAGGCATTTTACTTTTGGCACGCCAGACTCTCCGAACCTCGGAGAACACTGACCTGGGCCCCGAACAGGTTAAAACAGGATGGATATTCAGGAACATCCTCATGTGTTATTAGGCATGTTAAAACTCTCAGCAAGACACAATGTGTATGAATAATCAAAGACTCAAGCAGTGTGTGTGTGTGTACGTCCATATGTGCATGCATGCATCCGTGTGTGTGTTGTCAGCAATCAGAGCCAGGGTGATGCCATGTCATTTACAGCTGTTGTACCACTTTACCACAAGTAATTACTGTGTCGCTCTCTCTCTCTGGCTGTCTGTCTGTCTCTGTCTGTCTGTCTGTCTGTCTCTGTCTCTCTGTCTGTGTCTCTGTCTGTCTGTGTGTCTGTCTCTGTCTGTGTCTCTGTCTGTCTGTGTCTCTGTCTGTCTGTGTGTCTGTGTCTCTGTCTGTCTGTGTCTCTGTCTGTCTGTGTGTCTGTCTCTGTCTGTCTGTGTCTCTCTCTCTGTCTGTGTCTCTGTCTGTCTGTGTCTCTCTCTCTCTGTCTGTCTGTGTCTCTCTCTCTCTGTCTGTCTGTGTCTCTCTCTGTCTGTCTCTGTCTCTCTCTGTCTGTCTCTGTGTCTCTCTGTCTCTCTCTCGCTCTTTCTCTGTCCTCCAACTTACCACTCTGTGTTCAAAGCCCTGTCTCAGACTTCTCATCCCTAACCCTTATTAGCATATATTCTAATGAGGTTGACAATAGTATTACTGAAGAGCCTGAAATGTCAGTGATGCTGGTGATTGAGCCAGCTAGCAAAGAGGAGGAGGATAACATTTAGGAGAAGGAGGACTTGAACTGTATTCACACTACTGCTCTCACGTCTCTGTGTGAGTGTTTGTCCAGATAAGTGCTGCTAGTTTAATAATGTAAGCGCATTAATAAGGAGTTGAAGCATTGAGTCTCATTACTAGGAGGTGTGTAGCTCCAAGCCATCTCTGTCACAGTTACACACACACACACCAAATGTCTGCTCTGTCTATCTGATGGAAGAGGGTCAGTGCAGGTCTGGCTCTGCTCTGTCTATCTGATGGAAGAGGGTCAGTGCAGGTCTGGCTCTGCTCTGTCTATCTGATGGAAGAGGGTCAGTGCAGGTCTGGCTCTGCTCTGTCTATCTGATGGAAGAGGGTCAGTGCAGGTCTGGCTCTGCTCTGT
>QNTS01001948.1:76600-112982 GCA_003317085.1 Hucho hucho
AAGGCCATCAGACTGTTAAACAGCCATCACTAACATTGAGTGGCTGCTGCCAACATACTGACTGAAATCTCTAGCCACTTTAAATAATAGAAAATTGGATGTAACAAATGTATCACTAGCCACTTTAAACAATTTTGTATATAATGTTAACATATCCGACATTACTCATATCAAATGTATACACTGTATACCATCTACTGCATCTTGCCTATGCCGGTCAGCCATCGCTCATCCATATATTTACATGTACATACTCGTATTCAGTGTTCATTCCTTTACACTTGTGTGTATAAGGTAGTTGTTGTGAATTTGTTAGATTACTTGTTAGATACTACTGCATGGTCGGAACTAGAAGCACAAGCATTTCGCTACACTCGCATTAACATCTGCTAACCATGTGTATGTGATGAAGAAAATTTGATTTGATTTAAAAGGTGCAGTGAAATACTTGCTAGCTCCCTCAACATTGCAGTACAATAATCAATATCAGTAATACCAAAAGTACAGGTAGTTAGACAGTACTATGCAAAGTAATAAAGTGATATTTCCAAAATAGGATATACAGTATATATTATGAATATGCCATGTCAAGTATGACTGTATTTACAAATATGAATATAGTGTCTATATAGTATATAATAGAACAGCAGCGTTGACTGTGTTTGTGTGCTTGTGTGTATGCATGTGTGGAAGGGTTGGATGTGTGGAGAGCCCGTGTAAATAGTCTCTTGATGCAGATAGTCTTTAAGGTGCACATAGTCTCTAACGTGCAGGTCTGAGTAGGTAGACAGTTAGGCTTAGCTGCTCAGCAGTCGGGTGGCCTGGTGGTAGAAGCTGTCTCAGAGCCTGTTGGTCCGAGACTGGATGCTCTGATACCACTTGCCAGATGGTAACAGATTGAACAGCCCGGTGCTCGGCTGCCATGAGACCTTGGCGATCTTCCGGGCCTTCTTCAGACACCGCCTTGTGTAAATGTCCTGGAGGGCAGGGAGCTCGCCCCAGTAATGTTTTGGGCTGTCCGCACCACCCGCTGTAGAGGCTTGTGGTTGCGGGCGGTGCAGTTGCTATACCAGGCGGTGATACAGATGGTTCAAGATGCTCTTGATGGTGCAGCTGCACAACTTCTTCTTTTCTTCCATCGCCTGAGGTTGAAGAGGTGCTGTTGCGCCTACTTCACCATGGTGTTGGTGTGATTGGACTATTATAGGTCCTCTGTGATGTGCATGCTGAGAAACTTGTAGCTCTTGACCCTTTCCACTGCAGCCCTGTCGATGCAGATGGGGGAATGCTCACCCCCTTGTTTTCTCTAGTCCCCGATCAGCTCCTTGGTTTTGCAGATGTTGAGGGAGAGGCTGTTATCCTGGCACAACCCCCCTGTAGGTCTCTGATCACTACTTTGTTTCCTATTCTGCTTCCCTCTCCTACAACCCTACCTACTCAACCCCTACTCAGATGGTCATGTGCTGTCGTAATCTTCTCTCTCTCCCACTACTCTCTTCTATCCTATCATCTCTCCCTTCTGCTAAATCCTTCTCCCGCCTGTCTCCTGATTCTGCCTCTTTGACCCTACTCTCCTCTCTTTCCGCATCCTATGACTCGCACTGTCCCCTTTCCTCCTGGCTGTCTCGGCCCTCCCCTTGTATCCTCTGCTAAAGCCACTTTCTATCATTCTACATTTCTGCCTCTAACCCTAGGAACTCTTTTCCACCTTCCTCTCCCTCTCTCCTCCCTCTCCGCGGACGACTTTGTGAACCACTTTGAAAGAAGGTGGATGACATCCACTCCTCATTCTCTCAGCCTATTAGGTCCACTGGTCCCAATCACACAGAACTACTCTGTCTTGACCTCTTTCTCCCCTTTCTCTCCAGATGAAATCCTGCGACTAGTGAGGTCTGGCCGCCCGACAACCGTCCCGCTTAACCCTATCCTCTTTTCCCTTCTTCAAACCATCTTTGGAGACCTTCTCCCATTTCTCACTTCCCTCATCAACTCATCCCTGGCCACTGGCTTCAAAATGTCCCCTCCTCAAGAAACCAACACTCGACCCCTCTGACGTCAAAAACTACAGTTTTGTATCCCTTCTTTCTTTTCTTTCTAAAACACTTGAGCGTGCTGCCTCTGACCAACTCTCTCGCTATCTCTTTCAAAGCGATCTTGTTGACCATAATCAGTCGGGCTTCAAGATGGGTCAATTAACCCGAGACTGCTCTTTGTGTCAAGGAGGCTCTCCGCACTGCCAAAGCTGACTCTCTCCTCTGTTCTCATCATCATCTACCACTGCCTTCGACACCGTGAACCATCAGATCCTCCTCTCCACCCTCTCAGGGCTGGGTGTCTCAGGCTCTGCACTCTCTTGGATTGCATCCTACCTGGCAGGCTGCTCCTACCAGGTGCATGGAGAGGATCTGTATGCAACATGTACTCTTACTACTGGTGTCCCCCAAGGCTCGGTTCTAGGCCCTCTCCTCTTCTCTCTGTACACCAAGTCACTTGGCTCTGTCATATCCTCACATGGTCTCTCCTATCATTGCTATGCGGATGACACTCAACTACTTTTCTCCTTCTCCCCTTCTGACATCCAGGTGGCAACACGCATCTCTGTGTGCCTGGCAGATATCTCAGCCCACCACCTCAAGCTCAACCTCGACAAGACAAAGCTGCCCTCTCCAAGGGCTCTCCATCATGGTTGACAGCTCCACAATGTCTCCCTCCCAGAGTGCAAAGAACCTTGGCATGACCCTGGAAAACACCCTGTCGTTCTCTGCAAACATCAAAGCAGTGACTCGCTCCTATAGGTTCATGCTCTACAACATCCGTGTAGTACGACCCTACCACACATAGGAAGCGCTGCAGGTGCTAATCCAGGCACTTTTCTCCCCTTACTAGCACTGACTTTGCTGAGAGCTACTTTATTGAGGAAAAACGTACTTACTATGACTGAGATACTTTTGGTCATGTGGTGTATGTGGACACCTGCTCGTCGACCATCTCATTCCAAAATCATGGTAAAAAATGTTTCATTTATTTAACTGAACCTTTATTTAACTAGGCAAGTCAGTTAAGAACAAATTCTTATTTGCAATGTCAGCCTACCCATAAAACCACAGAGACACACACACACACACACACACACACACACACACACAGGCACACATCAGTACACATAGACACACACACGTTTGTTTTACTATCCTACTGGGGACCAAACAATTGATTCCCATTCAAATCCTATTTTCCCTAACCCTGAATTTAAACTTAACCCTTAACCTAACCCTAATTTGATCCCTAACCCTAATTGTAACCCTAACCATAAACCTAACCCCTAAGCCTAAAGTAGCCTTTTTTCTTGTGGGGACCAGCAAAATGTTCCCATTTGTCCGAATTTTCCTCGTAAGAACTTCTGGTCCCCACAAGGATAGTAAAACCAAAACCGCACACACGAGTACATATGGACACTCACACACTATCTGTCACATCCTGTCGTCTCGTTAGTACTTGCGTCATCTGTCTGTGTGCCAGATGATTGACAGGTGACTCTGTTGGGGCTGTTTGTCTCCTAGACGCTCGCTAACGTCTCAGTACATTTATCACGTCTCCTGTTGGGTTAGCATAGCACCCTGTCACTCACTGGAGCTACCTACTCTGTTGCTCTGAATACCTGAGCAAAGACCATGATATTAGTGTCAGACCAACACGTTTGTTCAGAGCTAACATCACTCTTATGAATGACCTCATCTCCTCACACCACTTCCTATATCAGTTCAAATAGGATCTTTTCAGGATATACTCTGCCTGAAGATACAGTGTGAGGATCTACTCTGTCTGAAGATACAGTATGAGGATCTACTCTTCCTGAAGATACAGTATGAGGATCTACTCTGCCTGAAGATACAGTATGAGGATCTACTCTTCCTGAAGATACAGTATGAGGATCTACTCTGCCTGAAGATACAGTATGAGGATCTACTCTGCCTGAAGATACAGTATGAGGATCTACTCTGCCTGAAGATACAGTATGAGGATCTACTCTGCCTGAAGATACAGTATGAGGATCTACTTTTGAGTTTTGTGGATTTACTCCATATCCTGACAAATTCTAAATCCAGATGTCTTTTAGACATATATGATATTGGGATTACTCAGAATATCACACATGGCCGGATATGGACTCATTTAATATCCTGAAATATGTGACATCCCATTTTATCTCTTCATGTTGACAAATACTGACTGTATATATCGCAAATCTCTGTTTTCAAGATATTAAGCTACGTTTACATACACCTTAGCCAAATATATTTAAACTCAGTTTTTCACAATTTCTGACATTTAATCCTAGTAAAAATTCCCTGTTTTAGGTCAGTTAGGATCACCACTTTATTTTTAGAATGTGAAATGTCAGAATAATAGTAGAGAGAATGATTTATTTCAGCTTTTATTTATTTCATCACATTCCCAGTGGGTCCGAAGTTTACATACACTCAATTAGTATTTGGTAGCATTGCCTTTAAATTGTTAACTTTGGTCAAATGTTTCGGGTAGCCTTCCACAAGCTTCCCACAATAAGTTGGGTGAATTTTGGCCCATTCCTCCTGACAGAGCTGGTGTAACTGAGTCAGGTTTGTAGGCCTCCTTGCTCGCACATACTTTTTCAGTTCTGCCCACAAATGTTCTATAGGATTGAGGTCAGGGATTTGTGATGGCCACTCCACTCCAATACCTTGACTTTGTTGTCCTTAAGCCATTTTGCCACAAATTTGGAAGTATGCTTGGGGTCATTGTCCATTTGGTTGACCCATTTGCGATCTAGCTTTAACTTCCTGACTGATGTCTTGAAATGTTGCTTCAATATATCCACATCATTTTCCCTCCTCATGATGCCGTCTATTTTGTGAGGTGCACCAGTCCCTCCTGCAGCAAAGTACCCCCACAACATGATGCTGCCACCCCTGTGCTTCATGGTTGGGATGGTGTTCTTAGGCTTGCAAGCATCCCCCTTTTTCCTCCAAACATAACGATGGTCATTATGGCTAAACAGTTCTATTTTTGTTTCAACAGACCAGAGGACATTTCTCCAAAAAGTACGAGCTTTGTCCCCATGTGCAGTTGCAAACCGTAGTCTGGCTTTTTTATGGTAGTTTGAGAGCAGTGGCTTCTTCTTTGCTGAATGGCCTTTCAGGTTATGTCGATATAGGACTCGTTTTTACTGTGGATATAGATACTTTTGTCCCTGTTTCCTCCAGCATCTTCACAAGGTCCTTTGCTGCTGTTCTGGGATTGATTTGCACTTTTCGCACCAAAATACGTTAATCTCTAGGAGACAGAATGCGTCTCCTTCCTGAGTGGTATGACGGCTGCGTGGTCCCATGGTGTTTATACTTGCGTACTATTGTTTGTACAGATGAACGTGGTACCTTCAGGCGTTTGGAAATTGCTCCCAAGGATGAACCAGACTTTTGGAGGTCTACAATGTTTTTTCTGAGGTCTGATTTCTTTCGATTTTCCCATGATGTCAAGCAAAGAGGCACTGAGTTTGAAGTAGATGTCCTAATCGACTTGCCAAAACTATAGTTTGTTAACAAGAAATTTGTGGAGTGGTTGAAAAATTAGCTTTAATGACTCCAACCTAAGTGTATGTAAACTTCCGACTTCAACTGTATATTGATTCCAGATGTGCTTCTCTTGGCTGAGGTCCATATCCGCTTGACAATTTCTGATTCTTATTTGAGTTTTAGACGTGTTTAATAATTTGACAAATATTGAATCCATATAATTCTTTCAGATACTAGCTAAACTTTTTGTATTTCATCTGCAAAAAGGCATGCGCAAACCGCAAGCTAAAAGCATTGTAACTGGTAGCCTAGCAACAATAATCACAGCTTTTCTGCTGTGGAGTTCCAACTGTCATGTTTGAATTTGGGCGCCACAAATGAGTTTGTAAACGGTGTGTCGTCGAACTGACAACTGGAGAAACAAAGAAGTGAGAAGATGTTCTAAAAATACCTCAAAGAAGTTAACGCTAAAGTGAGTAGCTCATTTGAGATGTTTTATTTATCTTAATAACTAGAATCCCCCCCTTATCTTGGTGTCCTCTCTCTCTGTCTGGTCAGCTATGTACATTAGCTATGTACATACTGATGACTGAAGTTAGCTCTCTTATGAGGACCACCAACGTACAGCTACTGCATACTGATCACTGAAGTATACTGTCTTATAAGGACAGAGTGTGAAAACAGCCCCCCCATCCAACAGATTCAGTCTCAGCTGGCAAATGACAACAGAGTGTCCCAGTTAATTAAATAGAACACACTCATCATATCCTCTTCCACCTGCTCTAAAGGTCATATCATTGTCCCTGCATACCTTTTTGTCACCATGGATCTTGTGCGTCGCGCCACACTGTTATCCACTTCCTCTCATGTGACAGCTGCTGCTGGGTGTGTGTGTGTGTGTGGCCAGTATTTCATTAGCTTTTCCTTCTCTCATTGCGCTGTTAGTGCTGTTACTCTGTTCCCCTTATTACGGATTACTACCTCTCTCCCCAAACACACACACGCTAACACTTCCTCAAATGGTAGGATAACTGGAATCCCACCAGGAAGAGAGAGAGAAAGAAAGAAGTAACAGGGAGGGAGGGGGGGGGGGGAGAGAGAAGTGAGGGAATGTGCTAGATGTAGACGAGAGCTATAATAATAACAATAATAATTTACAGACCAAAATGACAACGCTGTCTGGTATAGGGAGAGAAGAGAAAGATAGGAAGCAGCCAAACAATAATCTTGGGAACTGAGTTTGAGGTGATTTCTCTTTCTCTCTTTCCTTTCTTTCCCTCCCTCCTAACTCTCTCTTTCTCACTCCCTCTATTTCGCTCTCCCCACCTGCTCTCTCCTCTCTCTATATGTCTTATGTCTATCTCATCTACATTTTCCAACTCTCTCTCCATCTCTCATTCTCTCTCTCTCTCCATCCCTTTTTCAACCTCCCTTGTCCTCCCTTTCCTGCTCCCTATGACACAGCTTGAGCAGATATCATATCTAATGCGGTGTTCCCATCAGATGTCTGTGCAGAATCAGAGCTAATACACTATATATACAAAAGTATGTGGACATGCCTTCAAATTAGTGGATTTGGCTATTTCAGCCACAGGTGTATAAAATCGAGCACACAGCCATGCAATCTCCACAGGGAAACATTGGCAGTGGAATGGCCTTACTGAAGAGCTCAGTGACATTGAACGTGGCACCGTCATAGCATGCCATCTTTCCAACAAGTCAGTTGATCAAGTTTCTGCCCTGGCTAGAGCTGCCCCGGTCAACTGTAAGTGCTGTTATTGTGAAGTGGAAACATCCAAGAGCAACAACCGTGGAAACGTCTGACCTCAACCCCATTGAACACCTTTGGGATGAATTGGAAGATCGACTGCGAGCCAGGCCTAATCGCCCAACATCAGTGCCCAACCTCACTAATGCTCTTGTGGCTGAATGGAAGCAAGTCCCCGCAGCAATGTTCCAACATCTAGAGGAAAGGCTTCCCAGAAGAGTGGAGGTTGTTATAGCAGCAAAGGGGGGACCAAGTCCATATTAATTCCCATGATTTTGGAATGAGATGTCCAGGGCCAGGGAGTTCTTCAAGCATGCAGATGGATTTATCAGGGTGTTATTCACGATGTAGTGTAGTTAGAGCAGATATTTTCCTGACGACATCGTCTTCTCTGCCTGGTTAGATCCCCCCCTCTCTGTCTCTCTCTCTCTCTCTCTCTCTCTCTCTCGCTCTCTCTCTTGTTGTGTCTCTCGGTCTCTCTCTCTCTCGGTCTCTCTCTCAGTCTCTCTCTTTCTTTCTCGGTCTCTCTCTCTCTCTCTCTCTCTCTCTCTCTCTCTCTCTCTCTCTCTCTCTCTCTCTCTCTCTCTCTCTCTCTCTCTCTCTCTCTCTCTCCAGGTCTCTCTCTCTCTGTCTCTCTCTCTCTGTCTCCACCTGTGTAATCTTCTCTGTTCTTTCCTGGGACTGGAGATGTCAATGCCTCTTGAATAACACCCTGATAAATCCATCTGCAAGCTTGAAGAACTCTCTGGCCCTGGACAGAGTGTGTGTGCGTCGGTCTGTTTGCTGTCGGTGTCCAGACACCCAGAGGTCAGGGGTGTGTGGCAACTATAAGCCTCCTCAGTCTCCTCCTGTTCCTAGGCCTACAGGTCACATAAGCATGCTAGTCACACTGTAGAGTCAGGGGCATACATTTAACACCAACAGTTTAAAAATATGCTACTAAAATAATTTCAAACCCGATTAAAAGGCAAATGCAGTTTAGCGGTATTAGAGGGCTGACTAAATGACCATGCAGAGGCCTGAGAGTGGGAGGGAAGGCTGTTTGTATGGCTGGCTGGGTGGCTTTATGGAGAGCAGAGATCTGTATATAATGGCGAGATGCTCATGTCTCCATCCTAACAACGGGAGTCGTTGTCCCAAAGGTGGGAAGGCAGGCGCTTAGGTCCAAAATAAGCCCATAGAAACAAATTGGGCTTATTTTGGACAGATTTTGGCAAGAGTGAAGCCTCTCACTTCGCCTCTTCCTCTCTGTGGAGAGTGCATCGACGCAGCTGCAGGGTACAGCGGGACTTTTTCTCAACACATTGCAGAGGTAAAGATGGCTGTAGTAGATGGCTTTGGCTAGGTAACTGCTGTTTGACTTGAAACTAAACTAGAGGTTTAATCCCGGTGCTGAGCTAGTGCGTAGCAGGCAGTTGATTGTATGTGAAGTGGCATAACGTTTTGGAATAAAATAAATAAAATACTGTGTGTGACTAAAGTGATGTAGTGACTCCAACCTCATTGAAGTGGAAGAGCTTTGCACATAGCAGCTCATAAGAACACTTTATTTGTTTATATGTTTATTTATTTACTTCCTATAAGCTGATTATAAACATTAAGCAGATAAGCACTATTACATAATTTGTTGACCATTAAATTAGGTAAATACACTTAAAGGCGTGTCGTTTGTGATTTATATCAAATTACAGGACATCGTATTCGTTGTGTTTAGCATTCGCTACAGTTACCTTTCTTATTTACATTCTTTGTTGCGTCAAACTGTTTCCAAGGAAATGCCACAAGGCTCCTCTCTCTCTCTCTCGTCTGTAGAAAGGTCAAGGCAGGGAAGAGAGTCATGCTGTTAGTTGAAGGACTGTGTGTATCTCTGTTAGAGAGACTGGGCTTTAATGTTCTACTGCCTGTAGCCCAGAAATCCAAAGGGAAAAAACTTCACAACCGTGGCTGCTTCCCAAATGGCTGACTAGTCCATCTATAGTGCATTACTTTTACATTACATTGCTTTTGACTGAGGACAGGGGTGTTCCTGGTCATGCCACCTATGTCCCCTTAAGCAAAGAGTGGAAAATCACCTCAGGTAGGTTTTATTTAATCTCTTCAATAAATAGCTTTGTTCTAAGGCTCTGGCTTTAGGCCCGCGGAAGATTCCACGATGTGTACTTGGCAGCTCTGCGTTTCTAGAAGCTTCCAAGTTCCAAACATGTGGAGTTCCAGTGTAGCCCTGAGAGTTCTCTGTCTCACTCCTCAGCTTCCATGAGGGATTCTTCTGAGAAACCGGCACAACAAAAGCCTATATCCGTCCTAAGATGAATATCAATAGTCTACAGTCCCTCCCCCCACGTAGGAGGCAGCCATAGTCCTCCACAGCTAACAACTAGGACGGTAATGTGTGTTAATATCAAGTCCATTCTGTCATGGAAGGTATCATTAGATGTGAGAGAGCACAGTGCCTTGTAACCACATATAAGTACTGAGGAGCAGGAGAAGAACCCTAGGAGAGTGCAAATTGAGATGAAGGGCAAATCAGAGTTGTTGCTTTTCACAGTGACACCTGCACTATTCTGCCTAGACTCCATATCCATCTCCTCATCATTATTATCAATTCATTATGATGATTAACATGCTCACAGCTTCAGCCCAGCCCTCTTTATCTTACATAACATGTACACGTTTATCAAATCCACTGCATTAGGCTTAGTGAGATTACCCAAGCAGACGATGAATGGAGAGCGAGAGAGACCCATGAGAAATATTGCGCTTTTTTCCTACTAATAAATTATACAGCGAGCACGGCGCAATACTGTTACAGAGTACCATGAGAAGATCAGTTCAACTTTGAACAGCAGATTGGAAAAGGAAAGTTCACCGATTGGAAATTATGAGTGGCCATGAATCCATAGGGAGGGATTAGGGAAACTCATCTTTCACCGGATAGAAGGAGAAGGAGTGGAAGACCTTGAGGAAGAGGGGGATTGAGGCAAGGGCATCCACAGGGTGAGAGAGGGAGGAGAGTGTTTGTGAAACAGAGAACAGATTTTATTTCATTAGATATAGTATTAAGGCCAAATAAAAAAAACATTTCACCTCATCTACAGTCTTGAGAGAGAGGATCTCAGCCATTGATCTCAGATATCTGAGTTAATCACCTGCGGTGTTCTAAAACACAAAACAACATGATATTTGTCACAAAGGATTAAGCAGACAGACAAAAGACGGACAGGCTTTATCTTCATTTGTCCTCAATTTCTTGAATAATTTTTCCAATGCCGCCTTCTCAAAACACATAAGAGAAAAAGGTTTAAGGGACAGACAGACAGATTATGGGACAGCCTCCCTCTGAGATACAGCACACATGCAGAGTTGTGTCCATGGAACAGAACAGTCTCTAGGTCTGAGGGACGTTTGTGTGCTTTGCTTTATCTTGGCCAGGTCGCAGTTGTAAATGAGAACTTGTTCTCAACTGGCCTACCTGGTTAAATAAAGGTGAAATAAAAAGGACCAATGTGGCACAGAGCTCCTACTCATCTATTTACTGCATGATGCTCCTGTTATGTGGTTTTAAGTCTCTTCTTTGAAAGAGTCAGATCGGTCCCTCCCTCCCTCTGCAGAGGGACAAACGGTGTGGATTTTAAGCAGTGTGTGTGAGTGTGTGTGTGTGTGTGTGTGACTAATAAGCAGCTCAGCCTCTGCTTGCATGGGGGTGTAATCTTAATAACTACTTATCACATATTTATCGCTGCTTATCACATTCACAATCAGACGCTATAAAGAGGAAGTGTACGTAACAAGTCGACTAGCAACCAACAGCAAATGATACACTGTTAATACACCTATTAAAAAAACAAGCAACCAACAGCATATTATACACTGTTAATACACCTATTAAAAAAAACAAGCAACCAACAGCAAATGATACACTAATATACACCAATTAAAAATTCTAAGTCTTAAATAACTAAGCAAGGTTGCCTTTTCAACACCCACGTCTCTAAACCTGTTGCAGTGATGATTCAAATCTCAGTTGAATACATATTGTACATTCATAATCCACTCAGCTCTCTCCTTATCATCCATAGGAGTCACAGAGCCTTCTCACAGAGGCTTAGGGGAAACTTTCTGAGTAGTAGAACTGTAGAATTCATTGTCTCTGTCCCAAATGGCACTGTATTCCCTACATAGTGCACTACTTTTGACCCGGTCAAAAGACCCTGATCAAAAGTAGTGCACTATAAAAGGGTGCCATTTGGGTCGCAGCCCAACTGTAGAACTTTATGACACTCACATTGTGTTTCTGATGCATCACTTTACCAAACACAATTTCAAATCAAATCAAAATGTAATTTGTCACATGTGTAAACAACAGTGCTTACTTACGGGCCCTTCCCAACAATTTCAAATGGATAAGAGTGTGGAGAGAGAGAGTGAGAGAGAGACTGTGTGTGTGATAGAGATGGAAAGAGAGAGTGAGAGATTAATTATTCAGTGAGCATTTGAGGAGCGTTGAGAGTTGCTTTTTGAGGAAGCAGCTGACTAACACAGAATTCTAAGTAGAGGCAAGTCCTCTATCTCTCCCTCTCTCCCTCCCTGTCTCTCCCTCCCTGTCTCTCCCTCTCCCTCCCTGTCTCTCCCTCTCTCTCTCTCCCTTTCTCTCTCTCTTTCTCTCTCCCTCTCTCTCTCTCCCTCTGATTTTGGAGGCACTAAAAAGATGAGTTGTCTGTCTGTTACAGCCAGATGGGCTGCGCTCTGACTAAATGCCAGGCGCAACCACACACACACACGCACACACGCGCACTCTTCCACAAATTAGCATTCAGGGTAAGCAGTAGCCTTTTCTCTCTCCTCCTCTCCTCCGTTCCATCCTCCTCTCATCCGTTCCATCCTCCTCTCCTCCAATGGTTCCAGAGGGAGGAGAGAAATCACCTCCGTTTATCCCTCTATCCTTGAGAGGAATAAACAGATCTGAGCCGCAGGGAGAGAGGGAATGGTGCAAAGCAGAGGGAAGGAAGGAGGTATGTTAGCACAGAACAACACAGAGAGAGAGAGGGAAAGATATTCTACTTACAAAAGGCCCTAGACCTTATCCTCTCACACAGAGATAGAGTACAGACACACAGAGAGCAGTACAGAGACACAGTACAGACCCACAGTACAGGCACACAGAGACACAGTACAGGCACATAGAGACACAATACAGGCACACGGATACACAATACAGGCACACAGAGACACAGTACAGGCACACAGAGACACCGTACAGGCACACAGAGACAGAGACACAGTACAGGCACACAGAGACACAGTACAGGCACACAGATACACAGAACAGACACAGAGACACAGTACAGACACAGAGACGTACGCCTATTAGAGTATAGACTCTCTGGCAAGGATGCAGACATAAAGCATGGTTATAATATGTGACTAAAGCTATCTAATTTACAAATTATTATAGAGTCTTCAAGCTGAGAGTGTCTCTGCGTCCTTCCATCCGGATGTGCATACACCTGTGTGTGGGTTGTGTTGTTTAAATTCCTCCCCAAGCCTCCACCCCAAGCAGACCCCACGCTGGCACTCAGGGAATTATAAATCAAATCAAATCACATTTTATTTGTCACATACACATGGTTAGCAGATGTTAATGCGAGTGTAGCGAAATGCTTGTGCTTCTAGTTCCGACCATGCAGTAGTATCTAACAAGTAATCTAACAATTTCACAACAACTACCTTATACACACAAGTGTAAAGGAATGAATACGAGTATGTACATATAAATATATGGATGAGCAATGGCCGAACAGTATAGGCAAGATGCAGTAGATGGTATAGAGTACAGTATATACATATGAGATGAGTAATGTAGGATATGTAACATTATAAAGTGGCATCGTTTAAAGTGGCTAGTGATACATTTATTACATCCAATTTTTTTATTATTAAAGTGGCTAGAGATTTGAGTCGATGGCCAAACGCCATAGGCAAGATGCACACGTGTGACTTTAAACAAACTGGAAACTGCACATCCTGAGGCCACATTCATTGTGTCTGGTGAAATTTAACAAAGGAAATCTACAATTCCATCAACACATCTCCTGTCTCACTAGCGTGAAACGACGCTGGATCACTGCTATACTCATTCCCGAGACTGGATACCTTGTCCCCCCTTCGTCAAATCAGACCATGCCTCAATCCTGTTTCTACCAGCCTACACACAGAAATTACAACAGAAAGCGCCCGCGGTTAGACCTGATACACACAGTGTTTTCCGTAAGTGGTGGCTGTCGGTTAAACCAAGGTTTCCCAAACTCAGTCCTGAGCCCCCCCCTAGCACTACACAGCTGATTCAAATAACCAACTCATCATTAAGCTTTTATTTTAATCAGCTGTGTAATGCTAGGTAAAAAAACAAAACGTGCACCCGGGGGGTTTGGGAAACCCTGAGTTAAACAACCAATAGCAGACTCATCGTCAGCCGGCTACTTTTTCTACAGCTAGATTGAATGATATGCATCTTCTAGTGATCTATTGATAGGACAAGTGCCTGTCAGTCACAAAGCCAGCGATGACAAGGAAACACTTCTGGTTTGTCAGTCTGCTGTCTGTCCCGCCTCTCGGTTCCTATGTTATTTTTGAGCGCTGTGGTTGGCTGCGGTCAAATTTGTTTTCACAGAGGTAAGAGAACATGATGCTTCTTCATTGTCTCCTGTGAGTGAATTTATGCGTCCAATGTAATGTAAGTGGTAACGATGATTTGAAATCAACTGAATTATTATTTTGTGGCACAATCATTTATTTTCTTTTGTGTGTTTCATAGGCATTTAGCCAGCCACGGAGTCGGGGGCTATTTACTGTTATTTGATTGACGACCGAAAAGCTTGTGTTCACTAGACAAGCAGTGGTCAAATTGGGATTTGGGGGGGGGCAATATAAAATATTAAACAATATATACTGACAAAAGCACATATAACAGCATAGGGACCTTCTTGGGGGGAAATTACTGTTCACTTCTGGTTCTGATGACTTTTTAATAGGACATTCTACTCAAATGAATGAAAATAAAATTATGCTGACATCTAAAATATAATTCTCATCTCCAGAAATGAGCCCAATAACATATTGGTCCATATTATCAGGCAGATGTGCTATTTAGCAATAAGCATTGTCACCTGATGTAGCATAGTGGCTATTAATAAATAGGCTGAGGAGTTACCAATCTGCATTTACCCCACTGGGCTAATAATTAGCTAGATCACAAACTCTTAAGTCAAAAAACAATTCCACTGGACAAGAGGAATACCAATGTGATAATGCTGTTCATTGAATACAGCTCAGCTTTCAACACCATAGTCCCCTCCAAGCTCGTCATTAAACTCAGGGCCCTGGATATGAACACCTCCCTCTGCAACTGGATATTAGACTTCCTGATGGGCAGACCCCATGTGGTGAAGGTAGGCAACAACACCCCCACCACGCTGACTCTCAACACGGGGGCGCCCCACGGGTGTGTGCTCAGCCCCCTCCTATACTAATTTTACATTTTAGTCATTTAGAAGATGCACTTATCCAGAGCGACTTAAAGTTAGTGCAATCATCTTAAGACTGGTGGGACAAACACGTACACTATACAGCTGAAGTCGGAAGTTTACATACATCTTAGCCAGATACATTTAAACTCAGTTTTTCACAATTCCTGACATTTAATCCTAGTAAAAATTCCCTGTCTCAGTTAGGATCACCACTTTATTTTAAGAATGTGAAATGTCAGAATAATAGTAGAGAGAATGATTTATTTTAGCTTTTATTTCTTTCATCACATTCCCAGTGGGTCAGAAGTTTATATACATTCAATTAGTATTTGGTAGCATTGCCTTTAAATTGTTTAACTTGGGTCAAACGTTTCGGGTTGCCTTCCATAAGCTTCCCACAATAAGTTGGGTGAATTTTGGCCCATTCCTCCTGACCAGGCTGGTGTAGCTGAGTCAGGTTTGTAGGCCTCCTTGCTCGAACACGCCTTTTCAGTTCTGCCTACAAATGTTCTATAGGATTGTGGTCAGGGCTTTGTGGTGGCCACTCCAATATCTTAACTTTGTTGTCCTTAAGCCATTTTGCCACAACTTTGGAAGTATGCTTGGGGTCATTGTCCATTTGGAAGACCCATTCGCGACCAAGCTTTAACTTCCTGACTGATGTCTTGAGATGTTGCTTCAATATATCCACGTAATTTTCTTTCCTCATGATGCCATATTTTGTGAAGTGCACCAGTCCGTCCACCTTTCCAACAAGTCAGTTCGTCATATTTCTTCTCAGCTAGAGCTGCCCCGGTCTGGAGCAGTGGGAACGCGTTCTCTGGAGTGATGAATCACACTTCACCATCTGGCAGTCTGACGGACAAATCTGGGTTTGGAGGATGCCAGAAAAACGCTACCTGCCCCAATGCATAGTGCCAACTGTAAAGTTAGGTGGAGAAAGAATAATGGTCTGGGGCTGTTTTTCATTGTTTGGGTTAGGCCCCTTAGTTTCAGTGAAGGGAAATCTTAAAGCTACAGCATACAATGACATTCTAGACGATTCTGGTGCTTCAAACTTTGTGGCAACAGGTTGGGGAAGGCCCTTTCCTGTTTTAACATGACAATGCCCCATGCACAAGGTCCATACAGAAATGGTTTGTCAAGATCGTTGTAGAAGAACTTGAATGGCTTGTACAGAGCCCCGACCTCATCCCCATCAAACACCTTCGGGATGAATTGGAACCCCGACTGCGAGCCAGTCCTAATCGCCCAACATCAGTGCCAAACCTCACTAATGCTCTTGTGGCTGAAAGTCCCCGCAGCAATATCCCAACATCTAGTGGAAAGCCTTCCCAGAAGAGTGGAGGCTGTTATAGCAGCAAAGGGGGGACCAACTCCATATTAAAGCCCATGATTTTGGAATGAGATGTTCGACGAGCAGATGTCCACATACGTTTGGCCATGTAGTGTATCTACCTCAAATACCTTGTACCCCTACACGTTGATCTGGTACTGGTACTCCCTGTATATAGCTCCATTCATGTGTATTAAAATGTTTATTTTAAATGAATTATTTATTTTGTGTTACTATTTATTTTTTTACATTTTGTCGTTGAAGGGCATTTCACAGTAAAGTCTGCACCAGTTCTATTCGGAGCATTGGACAAATAACATTAGATTTCATCTTAACCTTTCTCCCATTTTCTACTCCTCTTTCTTGACTCATACTGCATCTTCAGGCAGAGTAGATCCTCATACTGTATCTTCAGGTAGAGTAGATCCTCATACTGCATCTTCAGGCAGAGTAGATCCTCATACTGCATCTTCAGGCAGAGTAGATCCTCATACTGTATCTTCAGGCAGAGTAGATCCTCATACTGTATCTTCAGACAGATTAGATCCTGAAAAGATCCTATTTGAACTGATATAGGGAGTGGTGTGAGGAGATGAGGTCATTCATAAGCGTGATGTTAGCTCAGAACAAACGTGTTGGTCTGACACTAATATCATGGTCTCTGCTCAGGTATTCAGAGCAACAGAGTAGGTAGCTCCAGTGAGTGACAGGATGCTATGCTAACCCAACAGGAGACGTGATAAATGTACTGAGACGTTAGCGAGCATCTAGGAGACAAACAGCCCCAACAGAGTCTCCTGTCAATCATCTGGCACATCATGACACAAGTGCTAACAAGACGACAGGATGTGACAGAAAGTGTGTGTGTGCGCACACTGAGCCAGGGCAGCAGGGGGCGGCGTAGCAGGCTGGGTGAGATAATCCTACTGCTGTTCTGTCAGCTGCTCAGTCCTAGGCACCAGATTGACACAACACTGATCTAAGGTCAGATTTAGCATTGTTCAACACAATAGTTCTGGTTATGGCTTGAGAGTTGTTTTGTAGCTCATGTAGGTAAGAACAACTCAGTCATGTGACTGACACTCAACAAACTGTATAGATGACAGAACATCAAATCAATAAAATGTTATTAGTCACATGCGCCGAATACAACAGGTGCTTGCCCCTAACCAACAATGCAGTTTAAAAAAACACGGATAAGAATAAGAGATAAAAGTAACAAGTAATTAAAGTGCAGCAGTAAAATAACAATAGTGAGACTATATACATGGGGGGTACCGATACAGAGTAAATTTGTAGGGGCACAGGTTAGTTGAGGTAGTATGTACACGTAGGTAGAGTTATTAAAGCGACTATGCATAGATAACAACAGAGAGTAGCAAGGGTGTAAAGAGGGGGTGGGCACTGCAAATAGTCTGGGTAGCATTTTGACAAGCTGTTCAGGAGTCTTATGGCCCAGTGACGTACTGGGCCGTTCGCACTACCCTCTGTAGTGCCTTGCGGTCGGAGGCCGAGCAGTTGCCATACCAGGCAGTGATGCAACCAGTCAGGATGCTCTCAATGGTGCAGCTGTAGAACCTTTTGAGGATCTGAGGACCCATGCCAAATCTTTTCAGTCTCCTGAGGGGGAAAAGTTTTGTCATGCCCTCTTCACAACTGTCTTGGTGTGCTTGGACCATGTTAGTTTGTTGGTGATGTGGACACCAAGGAACTTGAAGCTCTCAACCTGCTCTACTGCAGCCCCGCTGATGAGAATGGGGGAGTGCTCAGTCCTCTTTTTCCTGTAGTCCACAATCATCTCCTTTGTCTTGATTACATTGAGGGAGAGGTTGTTGTCCTTGCACCACACGGCCAGGTCTCTGACCTCCTCCCTATAGGCTGTCTTGTCGTTGATCAGGCCTACCACTGTTGTCATCGGCAAATTTTAATGATGGTGTTGGAGTCATGCCTGGCTGAGGGACAGCTTGGGAATTTAGCCAGGACACCGGGGTTAACACCCCTACTCTTATGATGAGTGCCATGGGATCTTTAGTGACCACAGAGTGTCAGGACACTCGTTTAACGTCCCATCCAAAAGACGGCACCCTACACAGGGCAATGTCCCCAATCACTGCCCTGGCAGACTGGGATAATTTTTTTTTTAGACCTGAGGAAAGAGTGCCTCCTACTGGCCCTCCAACACCACTTCCAGCAGCATCTGGTCTCCCATCCAGGGACTGACCAGGACCAACCCTGCTTAGCTTCAGAAGCAAGCCAGCAGTGGGATGCAGGGTGGTATGCTGCTGGCTATAGCATGCTCACATAGGTGTTCCTTTTGTCCAGGTGGGAAAGGGCAGTGTGGAGTGCAATAGAGATTGCATCATCTGTGGATCTGTTGGGGTGGTATGCAAATTGGAGTGGGTCTAGGGTTTCTGGGATGATGGGGTTGATGTGAGCCATGACCAGCTTTTCAAAGCACTTCATGGCTACAGACGTGAGTGCTACGGGTCGGTAGTCATTTAGGCAGGTTACCTTGGTGTTCTTGGGCACAGGCACTATGGTGGTCTGCTTAAAACATGTTGGTATTACAGACTCAGACAGGGAGAGGTTGAAAATGTCAGTGAAGACATTTGCCAGTTGGTCAGCACATGATCGCAGTACACGTCCTGGTAATCTGTCTGGCCTTGCGGCCTTGTGAATGTTGACCTGTTTAAAGGTCTTACTCACATCGGCTGCGGAGAGAGTGATCACACAGTCTTCCCGGAACAGCTAGTGCTCTCATGCGTGTTTCAGTGTTATTTTCCTAGAAGCGAGCATAGAAGTAGTTTAGCTCGTCTGGTAGGCTCGTGTCACTGGGCAGCTCTCGGGTGTGCTTCCCTTTGTAGTCTGTAATGGTTTGCAAGCCCTGCCACATCCGACGAGCGTCAGAGTTGGTGTAGTACAATTCGATCTTAGTCCTGTATTGGCGCTTTTCCTGTTTGTTGGTTTGTCGGAGGGCATAGCGGGATTTCTTATAAGCTTTCAGGTTGAAATAGGCAGCTCTAGCCGCCTTTAGCTCAGTGCGGATGCTGCCTATAATCCATGGCTTCTGGTTGGGGTATTTACTTGCGGTCACTGTGGGGACGATGTCATCGATGCACTTATTGATGAAGCCAATGACTGATGTGGTGTACTCCTCAATGCCATCGGAGGAATCCCGGAACGTATTCCAGTCTGTGCTAGCAAAACAGTCCTGTAGCTTAGCATCTGCTTCCTCTGACCACTTTTTTATTGATCTAGTCACTGGTGCTTCCTGCTTTACTTTTCGATTGTAAGCAGGAATCAGGAGGATAGAATTATGGTCAGATTTGCCAAATGGAGGGCGAGGGAGAGCTTTGTATGCGTCTCTGTGTGTGGAGTATAGGTGGTAAAGAGTTATTTTTCCTCTGGTTGCACATTTAACATGCTGATTAGAAATTTGGTAACATGGATTTAAGTTTCCCTGCATTAAAGTCCCCGGGACTAGGAGCACCGCCTCTGGGTGTCTATTTCTTGTTTGCTTATTGCGGAATAGAGTTCCTTCAATGCTATCTTAGTGCCACCCTCTGGCTGTGGTGGTATGTAAACAGCTACAAAGAATACAGATGAAAACTCTCTCGGTAGGTAGTGTGGTCTACAGCTTATTATGAGATACTCTACCTCAGGCGAGCAATAGCTCAAGACTTCCTTAGATATCGTGCACCAGCTGTTGTTTACAACAATACATAGACCGCCGCCCCTTGACTTACCAGACGCCGCTGTTCTATCCTGCCGGTACAGCGTATAACCAGCCAGCTGTATGTTGATATTGTTGTCGTTCAGTCACGACTCCGTGAAGCATAAGATGTTACAGTTTTTAATGTCTCGTTGGTAGTTTATTCTTCTGCGTAACTCGTTGATTTTATTCTCCAAAGATTGCACGTTTGCTAGCAGAATAGAGGGAAGTGGGGGTTTATTCGTTTGCCCACGAATTCTCATAAGGCAGCCCGACCTTCGGGCCCCTTTTCTCCGCCTCCTCTTCAAGCAGATCACAGGAATTTGGGCCTGTTCCCGAGGAAGCAGCATGTCCTTCGTGTCAGGCTCGTCAGAGTCATGAAAGGGAAATAAAGGATTCTACTAGTCCGTGGTGAGTAATCACAGTCCTGATGTCTAGAAGTTATTTTCGGTCATAAGAGACGGTGCGGCAACATTATGTACAAAATAAGTTAAAAAAACAAGTTGCAAATAAACAAACGAAAAAACACAATCGGCTGGGGGCACGTAAAACGTCTGCCTTCTTCTCCGGCGCCATCTTACATGACACGTACTGTACATTATTTACTGCCTACACAATAGAGTTCAAGAGTTCAACATCCAAGTGTTGGGAAAGTTTCCATTACCTTCTGTAGTCACAGCTGTACTTTCCACTGTAAACCAGCTACTGTAATAGTGACAGGCACTAGAGGACACGCTATGTTCAGCCAAAGGATGAGTTAGAAATGTGCTGCTGTAGACCATATTTCAAGGTGCATAGTTCTGGACCTCATGGGGAGGAACGGGGGTGAACAGGTGAGCAATGTGGGTGAACAAGTGAGGAATGTGGGTGAACAGGTGAGGAATGTGGGTGAACAGGTGAGGGATGGAGGGGAACAGGAGGGACGGAGGCGTATAGAGGAGGGACGGAGACGTGCAGAGGAGGGACGGAGACGTGCAGAGGAGGGACGGAGACGTGCAGAGGAGGGACGGAGACGTGCAGAGGAGGGACGTAGACGTGCAGAGGAGGGACGGAGACGTACAGAGGAGGGACGTAGACGTACAGGGGAGGGACGGAGGGGAACAGGGGAGGGACGGAGGGGAACAGGGGAGGACCGGAGGAGAACGGGAGAACAGGCGAGGAGCAGAGGAGAATAGGGGAGGAACAGAGGAGAACAGGGGATCAGGTAGGGCTATTGCGGTGACCGTATTACCGCCACACCCCGCAGTCACGAGTCATGAAGGCAGTCAAATTCCCTGTGACCGTTTAGTCACGGTAATTAGGCTTCTCCAAGCTCTGATGCTGCTGATGGTCATTAGTAGCCTACCAAACATGCTAACTGCCTGGTACTCAGCACTCTATTGTCCCTCTAATCACTCTGACATCAATGCAAATGTAATGGCAATGAAATTAACCACGGGAAAAACATCCTCGCTATTTAAGTGCATAGTATTTGTATTTTTTCCCCTGCCCCTGTTTTGAGATAGGTGCATGCTAATGGTTCATTCTAAATCAAAACAAATTTCACAAATATATTATTTAGTATTGTAAAGACAAGATTAAATCAAGAATAGTCTGAGGGGTGACAATATTATCCTATCACTGAATTATATATTATCACTTCTAAATGATGCCCAACGTAAGAAAAGAAACAATGCCTTTTTTGTGCAACTTTTTGTGCGACCTAGTCGCACACCTCATGTAGCCTAACCCATAGGCCTATATGTTTTGATAACTAAAGTGGCCAAATAACTTCTTAAAATGAAGCACATTCATCCGCTTTACAAGGGGTGTAGAGCCTAACTGGCATACATAAGCAGCACGTGAGTGAGTTTCAAGTTTCACTTTTAATAGACAAGAGAGAAGCGGTAGCATTTTGGAAATCCCCATAGGGAAGGCTTGAGTGTTGCAACAGAGCAGGAGAGACGGGGACACAGTGGCCAGGGTTATTGATTAGTAGGACAGACCGATACACGCACACACACACACACACACACATTACTATCCTCACTCACTGTGACAAAGGGGAAATATGTTACACTATGGATTTAATAGGATAAAATATGTCTGGCATACATTAGAGGCGTTGATTGATACTGTTTAAAAGCTTTGTTGTCACTCCTAAACAGCACAATTTTTTGAAACTTTGGCTATGGGTAAAGTCTACAAAACTAGTCAACTCTGTTTGTGACAGATTGTAGTTTTGGGAACAGAAAACTGTATAGATGTCACGACTTCCGCCGAAGTCGGTCCCTGTCCTTGTTCGGGCTGCCGCGTTCGGCGGTCGACGTCACCGGTCTTCTAGCTACCACCGATCCACTTTTCAATTTCTGTTTGTTTTGTCTTCATTATACACACCTGGTTTCTATTCCCACAATTACATGTTCCTTATTTAAACCCTCTGTTTCCCCCATGGTTTTGTGCATGTTTGTTTTATGTAAGATGGTCTGTTTTGTGAGCGTGTATTTTACTTTGGTAGTTTGATTTTTGAGTAAATTTATACGTGATTACTCATCTCTGTTGTCCTGCGCCTGACTCTACTTACCTGCTACACTGAGACCCTTGACAATAGAGATCAAACGTTTCATCAAGGAGTAAGTTATCAGAATGTCTGCCAAAATCCATCTAGTTCCATCTTCTCCCACTGCTTGCCACTGGGCTTCCTCTCTTCTGCCATATTTGGTAGTGAGTGGAAACGCCAACCGGATGCTTCACATTTATACATCCGGTGAAATATCTGTCTCATTGTTCTATCTGTGGTAAAGCTTTGTCTTTTTGCTGTCAGCATAATTGATGCTGTTTGGTGTCAGATGCAGCCTGATCACTCGAAATACACAACGATTTCTGAGGTTTGAAAAGGTTTTGAAAATGTTGGTTTTTTTTTTATAGGCCTTCCTCTGAGCTCACATTTTTTTTCAAACGATTGACCAGCACTTGTGATGCTCAGAGCCGGAGCATGCTGCTTAGGCCCATCCCACTTGGGAGCCAGGTCCACCCACTGGGGAACTAGGCCCAGCCAATCAGAATGAGTTTTTCCGCAGAAAAGGGCTTTAATTACAGACATAAATACTCCTCTGAAATACTCCCCTCCTCAGACAATCCCGCAGGTGAAGAAGCCGGATGTGGAGGTCCTGGGCTGCCGTGGTTACATGTGGTCTGCGGTTGTGAGGCCGGTTGGATGTACTGCCAAATTCTCTAAAATGAAGTTGGAGGCTGCTTATGGTAGATAAATTAACATTCAATTCTTTGGCAACAGCTCTGGTGGACATTCCTGCAGTCAGCATGCCAATTGGACGCACCCTCAAAACTTGAGACTTCTATGGCATTGTGCTGTGTGACAAAACTGCACATTTTAGAGTGGCCTTTTATTGTCCCCGGCACAAGGTGCACCTGTGTAATGACCATGCATTTAATCAGCTTCTTGATATGTCCCTGTCAGGTATATGGATTATCTTGGCAAAGGAGAAATGCTCACTAACAGGGATGTAAACAAATTTTAGAGAAATATTTTAGAGAAATATGCTTTTTGTGCATATGGAACATTTCTGGGATCTTTTATTTCAGCTCATGAAAAATGGGACCAACACTTTACATGTTGCGTTTATATTTTTTTTCAGTGTATATATGGCTCTGCCTGCCTTTTTCTACCTACTTGAGCTACAAAACAACTCTCAAGCCATAACCAGAACTATTGTGTTGAACAATGCTAAATCTGACCTTAGATCAGTGTTGTGTCAATCTGGTGCCTGGGACTGAGCAGCTGAGAACAGCAGTAGGTTTATCTCACCCAGCCTGCTACGCCGCCCCCTGCTGCCCTGGCTCAGTGTGCACACACAGCACACATAACACACACACAAACACACATGTACACACATGTACTGTACACACACTCAGACACACACACACCAGAAGCGTCTGTGGCATGTTTTTATGCATACCAGACTGATCTGGTATGCAGGAAATGGTGTGTCGGTGAGGAAGATCGAGGATTGTGATATTCTGTAAATGTATGTGATGAGTAACATCCCCTGTGGTCATTCTGGAAGTTCTCACACACCTCATGTTAGTTGATTTGATACATACAGTGAGGGAAAAAAGTATTTGATCCCCTGCTGATTTTGTACGTTTGCCCACTGACAAAGAAATGATCAGTCTATAATTTTAATGGTAGGTTTATTTGAACCGATTTTTTTTATTTGAAAAAATCCAGAAAAACGCATGTGAAAAATGTTAGAAATTTATTTGCATTTTAATGAGGGAAATAAGTATTTGACCCCTCTACAAAACATGACTTAGTACTTGGTGGCAAAACCCTTGTTGGCAATCACAGAGGTCAGACGTTTCTTGTAGTTGGCCACCAGGTTTGCACACATCTCAGGAGGGATTTTGTCCCACTCCTCTTTGCAGATCTTCTCCAAGTCATTAAGGTTTCGAGGCTGACGTTTGGCAAGTTGAACCTTCAGCTCCCTCCACAGATTTTCTATGGGATTAAGGTCTGGAGACTGGCTAGGCCACTCCAGGACCTTAATGTGCTTCTTCTTGAGCCACCCCTTTGTTGCCTTGGCCGTGTGTTTTGGGTCATTGTCATGCTGGAATACCCATCCACAACCCATTTTCAATGCCCTGGCTGAGGGAAGGAGGTTCTCACCCAAGATTTGACGGTACATGGCCCCGTCCATCGTCCCTTTGATGCGGTGAAGTTGTCCTGTCCCCTTAGCAGAAAAACAACCCCAAAGCATAATGTTTCCACCTCCATGTTTGACGGTGGGCATGGTGTTCTTGGGGTCATAGGCAGAATTCCTCCTCCAAACACTGCGAGTTGAGTTGATGCCAAAGAGCTCCATTTTGGTCTCATCTGACCACAACACTTTCACCCAGATGTCCTCTGAATCATTCAGATGTTCATTAGCAAACTTCAGACGGGCATGTATATGTACTTTCTTGAGCAGGGGGACCTTGCGGGCGCTGCAGGATTTCAGTCCTTCACGGCGTAGTGTGTTACCAATTGTTTTCTTGGTGACTATGGTCCCAGCTGCCTTGAGATCATTGACAAGATCCTCCCGTGTAGTTCTGGGCTGATTCCTCACCGTTCTCATGATCATTGCAACTACACGAGGTGAGATCTTGCAAGGAGCCCTAGGCCGAGGGAGATTGACAGTTCTTTTGTGTTTCTTCCATTTGCGAATAATCGCACCAACTGTTGTCACCTTCTCACCAAGCTGCTTGGCGATGGTCTTGTAGCCCATTCCAGCCTTGTGTAGGTCTACAATCTTGTCCCTGACATCCTTGGAGAGCTCTTTGGTCTTGGCCATGTTAGAGAGTTTGGAATCTGATTGATTGATTGCTTCTGTGGACAGGTGTCTTTTATACAGGTAACAAACTGAGATTAGGAGCACTCCCTTTAAGAGTGTGCTCCTAATCTCAGCTCATTACCTGTATAAAAGACACCTGGGAGCCAGAAATCTTTCTGATTGAGAGGGGGTCAAATACTTATTTCCCTCATTAAAATGCAAATCAATTTATAACATTTTCACGTGTTTTTCTGGATTTTTTTGTTGTTATTCTGTCTCTCACTGTTCAAATAAACCTACCATTAACATTATAGACTGATCATTTCTTTGTCAGTGGGCAAACGTACAAAATCAGCAGGGGATCAAATACTTTTTTTCCCTCACTAACAGTCATCAGATTAATGAAAGTCACATCACAACAGTGCATATGGAACATTTCTGGGATCTTTTATTTTAGTTTATGAAACATGGGACGAACACATGTTGCGTTTACAGTTTTGTTCAGTGTAGAACCATGTTCCCTTTCTCGTATCCAATACATTCTTTATGTAAGACTGTCTTCTCAGTAGCCTAGTAGCATGTTCCCCTCTGTCTCCAATTCCACCTGATGTAAGGAGAGTGATGGCCATTGCAGTACCAGGATGAGTCACAAATGGCAACCCATTCTCTATATAGTGCACTATTTTTGACCAAGGACCATAGGGCTATAGTCAAAACTAGTGCACTATATAGGGAATAGGGTGCCATTTGGGAGTCCACCTCAGTTAATTACAGTCTCTCTACCACACTGTATCTCCCTGTGGACCCCGTTACCAGGCTCAATTAGTGGACTAGTCTGGACCTCAACCAATATTCCCTGGGCACAGGAGACACACACACACACACACTTTCCTTTAGTCTTGTGTGGCAGTTGTCCTGCTCCTCTCCTCCTCATTCTCAGTTGGCCAATATGTCATTCATGGACAACAACTCTCCCTCTGTTATTTAAAATGTCCACCCAATTATAGCATTAGGAAAAGTTAATTGTTAATGATAACGATGTGAAAGAATTTTGTTTTCTTAGCATCTCACAGTGATGTCACAAACCATGGATTGATTCAGTAGGGAGCATTTTCAGAAATGTATGGCCTTCAGTGGATAAAGTGCTACTTTTCAAAGAGGCAATATGCTGTTGCTACATCAATTTTTGAACTTATAGATATGATGATACCATTGATTCTTGAAGAATTTAACTTGTAAATGCCTCATTGGCCTCATTAGCTTAGTTCATCTGTCGTACCCCATCATAACCCAAAGTAAATGTAAACAAACACTCTACAGCCTCAACATGGTTATAACCATAATTATGATAACATGGAGGGTCAGTCCTTGCATCCATAGCTCTGTCTACGAATCTGAGAGTGGTTATATTTCTCTAGAGCCATCCCTCAGCTTTTTACTGAAACAGTGGCGGGAGTACGCTTTGGTATTGCTTCAACTGCGGATTGCCCCTTTTAAGTGGCACTGAACCTGCAGTATAAACAGTGGCTATAGCCCTGCCATCCTCTGATGCCCTTGAATTCTTGTTATCATCCCAGTGTGTATGTGTGTGTTTACGCACATCTGTCTCTGTCTCTGTACCAGACGAGCTAAATTACTTCTATGCGCGCTTCAAGGCTAGCAACACTGAAGCATGCATAAGAGCACCTGCTGTTCCGGATGACTGTGTGATCATGCTCGCCTTAGTCGATGTAAGTAAGACCTTTAAACAGGTCAACATTCACAAGGCCGCAGGGCCAGACAGATTACCAGGACGTGTACTCCGAGCATGCGCTGACCAACTGGCAAGTGTCTTCACTGACATTTTCAAACTGTCCCTGGCCGAGTATGTAATACCTTTCAAGCAGACCACCATAGTCCCTGTGCCCAAGAACACCAAGGTAACCTGCCTAAATGACTACTGACCCGTAGCACTCACGTCTGTAGCCATGAAGTGCTTTTAAAGGCTGGTCATGGCTCACATCAACACCATTATCCCAGAAACCCTAGACCCACTCCAATTTGCATACCACCCCAACAGATCCACAGATGACGCAGTCTCTATGGCACTCCACACTGCCCTTTCCCACCTGGACAAAAGGAACACCTATGTGAGAATGCTATTCATTGACTACAGCTCAGCGTTCAACACCATATTGCCCTCCAAGCTCATCATTAAGCTAAGGACCCTGGGACTAAACACCTCCCTCTGCAACTGGATCCTGGACTTCCTGACGGGCCGCCCCCAGGTAGTAACACATCTGCCATGCTGATCCTCAACACGGGGGCCCCTCAGGGGTGGTGCTTAGTCCCCTCCTGTACTCCCTGTTCACCCATGACTGCGTGGCCAAGCACGACTCCAACACCATTAAGTTTGCCGACGACACAACGGTCGTAGGCCTGATCACCGACAACGACGAGACCGCCTATAGGAGGAGGTCAGAGACCTGGAAGTGTGGTTGCCAAGATTTGGCATGGGTCCTCAGATCGTCAAAAATGTTTTACAGCTGCACCATCAAAAACATCCTGACTGGTTGCATCATCGTCTGCTATGGCAACTGCTTGGCCTCCAGCCGCAAGGCGCTACAGAGGGTAGTGCATACGGCCCAGTACATCACTGGGGCCAAGCTTCCTGCCATCCAGAACCTCTATACCAGGCGGTGTCAGAAGTAGGCCCTAAAAATGGCTGTATATTATCTATACATAGTCACTTTACCCCTACCTGCATGTACATATTACCTCAATTACCTCGTCTAACCTGTACCCCCGCACATTGACTCGGTACCGGTACCCCCTGTATATAGCCTCTTTATTGTTATTTTATTGTTTCTCTTTTATTTTTTACTTTAGTTTTATTTAGTAAATATTTTTTCTTAACTACATTGTTGGTTAAGGGCTTGTAAGTTAGCATTTCACTGTAAGGTCTACACCTGTTTGTATTCGGCACATGTGACAAATACAATTAGACATTGTTTGATTTGTATCAGTGGAGCTGCAGTGGGTCAGGGTTCCCATCTGTCTGTCAAGGTCAGAGGGCCACCGTCTGCTGTCCAGTAATGATGTTGTCATCACTGTCCAACTGGGCCTCTTTCATGCCTCTGCAGTCAACAGTTGAAGTCAAAGTTATTTGTGATTATATACATATATAAGTCGAAAGTTTACATACACTTAGGTTGGAGTCATTAAAACTTGTTTTTCAACCACTCCACAAATTTCTTGTTAACAAACTATAGTTTTGGCAAGTCGGTTACTACATCTACTTTGTGCATGACACAAGTCCAACAATTGTTTACAGACAGATTATTTCACTTATAATTCACTGTATCACAATTCCAGTGGGTCAGAAGTTTACACACATTAAGTTGACTGTGCCTTTAAACAGCTTGGAAAATTCCAGAAAAGGATGTCATGGCTTTAGAAGATTCTGATAGGCTAATTGACATCATTTTAGTCAATTGGAGGTGTACCTGTGGATGTATTTCAAGGCCTACCTTCAAACTCAGTGCCTCTTTGCTTGACATCATGGGGAAATCAAAAGAAATCAGACAAGACCTCAGAAAATAAATTGTAGACCTCCACAAGTCTGGTTCATCCTTGGGAGCAATTTCCAAACTCCTGAAGGTACCACATTCATCTGTACAAACAATAGTACGCAAGTATAAACACCATGGGACCACGCAGACATAATACCGCTCAGGAAGGAGATGCGTTCTGTCTCCTAGAGATGAATATACTTTGGTGCAAAAAGTGCAAATCAATCCCAGAACAACAGCAAAGGACCTTGTGAAGATGCTGGAGGAAACAGGTACAAAAGTATCTATATCCTCAGTAAAACGAGTCATATATCGACATAACCTGAAAGGCCGCTCAGCAAAGAAGAAGCCACTGCTCCAAAACCACCATAAATAGCCAGACTACTGTTTGCAACTGCACATGGGGACAAAGATCGTACTTTTTGGAGAAATGTCCTCTGGTCTGATGAAACAAAAATAGAACTGTTCGGCCATAATGACCATTGTTATGTTTGGAGGAAAAAGGGGGAGGCTTGCAAGCCGAAGAACACCATCCCAACCGTGAAGCACAGAGGTGGCAGCATCACAAATCCCTGACCTCAATCTTATAGAAAATGTGTGGGCAGAACTGAAAAAGCGTGTGCGAGCAAGGAGGCCTACAAACCTGACTCAGTTACAGCAGCTCTGTCAGGAGGAATGGGCCAAAATTCACCCAACTTATTGTGGGAAGGTTGTGGAAGGCTACCTGAAACGTTTGACCCAAGTTAAACAATTTAAAGGCAATGACCCACTGGGAATGTGATGAAAGAAATAAAAGCTGAAATAAATCATTCTCTCTACTATTATTCTGACATTTCACGTTCTTAAAATAAAGTGGTGATCCTAACTGACTTAACACCGGGAATTCTTACAAGGATTAAATGTCAGAAATTGTGAAAAACTGAGTTTAAATGCATTTTGCTAAGGTGTATGTAAACTTCCGACTTATTTATACACACACATACATACACACATTGGACACACTTACTCATTCCAAGGTTTTTCTTTATTTTTACTGTTTTCTACATTGTTAAATAATAGTGAAGACAAACTACGAAATAACACATGTAATCATGTAGTAACCACAAAAGTGTTAAACAAATCAAAATATATGTTATATTTGATATTCTTCAAAATAGCCACCCTTTGCCTTGATGACAGCTCTTGGCACACAAAGGATGGCTAATTTAAAGCATCTAAAATATAAAATGTATTTTTATTTGTTTAACACTTTTTTGGTTACTACATGATTCCATATGGGTTATTTCATAGTTTTGATGTCTTCACTATTGTTCTAGAATGTAGAAAATAGTACAAATAAAGAAAACCGCTTGAATGAGTAGGTGTCCAAACTGGTACTGTATGAGAGAATGATTAATATTTTTATTTAACCTTTATTTAACTAGGCAAGTCAGTTAATAACAAATTCTTAGAGATGATGATGTGAAATTATAAAGTTGCGACCTCTTGATCTTTGGTGTGTACTAGAATCTGTGACTGAACCCCTTCATTAGCTCATCATATCAGGTCTGTGAACGATGCACACACCCAAACACAGCGGTGCTCGTGAGACTTTCCCACCACGGTCTCCACACACAGAGCATTTGAACACGTCCCTCTGCTCTGCTCTATTCTTTCCCTCCAAAACGGTTTTAGCTTTTATCCGTGGCAACGCTAACTAGCGTAGCCTGCTAGGGAAATGAAAACACAACACTGCCCTTAAACTGTTTATGTTTCTCTAGCTGGGCTGAGACGTGTTAGCGTTGCACTAATCTTTACTAATTAACCTCATCAATCTTCCAGGGTATATGTTACCCTGTTGTAGCTAGCTAAGCTACGTTAAGCAGTCCATTAATTTCAGATCAAAAACATGTTAGTCTACTGTGATTATTCTATACTTCTATTAGCCTGTCGTGTGTGAAGTGTTCTACAACAGGAGTTTTGATCTGATGAGTGTGATTTAGAGGTCTGAGCTTCAATACTCCTTGTAGTGGTTGGTTTAGGCTGAGTTTCTAGACCAGGGGTGTACTGTATTATTTTGGTCCTTGAAGACCACCGTATTCTGTCTCTGTGACAGTGGGGGGCATTCTAAATAGTCTGACATCTCTCCTCTCCTTCATATTTACTGATCTGAAAACACAGGATGATGAAAGCAAACACACTCTCACACACACACACACTCCAGGCACAGCTTCAGAGGTTTCATTAGGTGACTGTGTCGTACTGTGTTAAACTGTAATGCATTTGAGCGGCCACCGAGGCACTCGGGTCTTCCTGCCATGCTCCATACTGTCTCTCTAATGCAGAAACTGTGTCTAGTGTCAACAGAAAACTCTCACATTTCTCACTGTTTCAACACCCTGGAACACTATCCAGATGTGATGTTATTCATCTTATTTAGAAGGTCTTATTTACAGGCCCCCGGTGTTGATATGAACTGAGATGAAATCAAAGATTATAAGCAGTCTATGATATAGGTGATTTATTGTGCAGTAGATTGGAAAGGTAGTGAGGGGGCTGAGTTGGTTGCTGGCCAATGTCTCTCCTTACTCTGACTCCGTGTGCGCGTGCACCATAAGAAAAACTCTCCTCTCCACAGAGAAATCAGTGTAGGCTAAGAACAGTCTTCCAGTAATACGTGTCAGCATGGCTGACAATCCTAAGCAAACCTGTATACGTGAGAATGGGCAGTCAATAACGACAGAGACTGGTTGAATTTATCTCTCACTACAGTCAAGTACCTTAACATGGCTACTGAGTGATGATGATGATGACGTCATGTTTTGTATGATTCAGGTTATAGTACAGCTACACCAACTCAAGATATTTTACTGTATCTTGAGTTTCCATTTGGTGGCTAACTGTCCCCACCTATCCCTCAGACAGGTACAGAAAACTGTAACTAGTCAGAAAGCTAGAATTGCATGTATGTGTGTACACCTGCATGTGTGCGTGCGTGCACGTGTATATGTGTGCATGTGTGTGGAAGCCTGTACAAGTGTATATACTGTATGTGGGTGAGCTGGATGGATGTGTGAGGACACTGTGTGTTCCTACTGCAGTCTGGAGGGGACTATACATAACCTTCCCAACCAGGGCATGGCTCTCTGAACCAGGTCACTGTGGAGTTTCTCTCTCTCTCTCTGAACCAGGTCACTGTGGAGTTTCTCTCTCTCTCTGAACCAGATCAGTGGGGAGTTTCTCTCTCTCTGATGCACTCCACTGTACCTTACAGTCAACTCTGGCTGCACGCTATTCACTATAATGAAGTGCACTACTTTTGGCCAGAGCTCTTGAAGTTTCTCTCTCTTGAAGTTTCTCCACATGTGGGACCTCTATGTCATCAGCATCTCAAATAGGTTGGCTCCCTATCCCCTATTGTAGTGCCCTACTTTTGGCCAGATGCCTTTGTGCCCACCAGAGAAGGTTACTCTCTAAAGTTTCTCCCTACTTGAGTTTTTGCCACTTTGTCCTCTCGTTCTCAGTTTGTGATTCTGTAACGCAACAATTTCTAAGATTTGACTGAGTTATAGTTCATATAAAGAAATCAGTTAATTGAAATAAATTCATTAGGTCCTAATCTATGGATTTCACATGACTGGGAATACAGATATGCATCTGTTGGTCACAGATACATAAAAAAAAAGTAGGCACGTGGATCAGAAAACCAGTCGGTATCTGGTGTGACCACCATTTGCTTCATGCAGCGCGACACAGCTCCTTCGCTGTGAGTTGGTCAGGCTGTTGATTGTGGCCGGTGGAATGTTGTCCCACTCCTCTTCAATGGCTGTGCGAAGTTGCTGGATATTGTCGGGAACTGGAACACGATCTCGTCACGGTATCTATGTGCATTGAAATTGCCATGGATAAAATGCAATTGTGTTCGTTGTCCGTAGCTTATACCATAACCCCACCGCCACCATGAGGTACTCTATTCACAACGTTGACATCAACAAACCGCTCGCCCACACGACACCATACACGCTGTCTGCCATCTGCCTGTACAGTTGAAACCGGAATTAATCTGTGTAGAGCACACTTCTCTAGCGTGACAGTGGCCATCGAAGCTGAGCATTTGCCCACTGAAGCCGGTTACAACGCCGAACTGCAGTCAGGTCAAGACCCTGGTGAGGACAACAAGCATGCAGATAAGCTTCCCATGGACGGTTTCTGACAGTTTGTGCAGAAATTCTTCGATTGTGCAAACCCACAGTTTCATCAGCTGTATAGGGTCTCAGATGATCCCGTAGGTGAAGAAGCCGGATATGGAGGTCCTGGGCTGGCGTGGCTACACGTGGTCTGCAGTTGTGAGGCCGGTTGGACATACTGCCAAATTCTCTAAACGATGTTGGAAGTGGCTTATGGTAGAGAAATTAACATTAAATGATCTGGCAACAGCTCTGGTGGACATTCCTGCAGTCAGCATGCCAATTGCACTCTCCCTCAAAACTTGAGACATCTGTGGCATTGTGTTGTGACATTTTAGAGTGGCATTTTATTGTCCTCAGCACAAGATGCACCTGTGTAATGATCATGTTGTTTAATCAGCTTCCTGATATGCCACACTTGTCAGGTGGATGGATTATCTTGGCGAAGGAGAAATGCTCACTAACAGGGGTGTAAACAAATGTATGCACACTTTTAGAGAAATAAGCTTCTTGTGAGTATGGAACTGGGATCTTTTCTTTCAGCTCATGAAACATGGGACCAACACTACATGTTGCGTTTATATTTTTGTTCAGTGTAGTTTGGCAAATTAAAATATACATGTTTATACTGATGTTGGCCTTATACTGGCTGTCTAGTGAGATATGACTGTTATTTTACCTTTTATTTAACTAGGCAAGTCAGTTAAGAACAAATTCTTATTTACAATGATGGCCTAGGAACAGTGGGTTAACTGCCTTGTTCAGGGGCAGAACAATAGATTTTTACCTTGTCAGCTCGGGGATTCGATCTAGCAACCTTTCGGTTACTGGCCCATCACTCTAACCACTAGGCTACCTCCCGCCCCTGTATGTTGCTTAAAGGCATTTGCAGTCTAGAAGTCTTATCATGATGTAATGTGCTGAATCACACAGGGAATACATGATGAGATGTGAGCACATCAAAGCAGCCTGGATCTCATATACATACCGAGATGGGAAATATATAGACTGTTGGGGAATATTAACAAAAGGTCTGAAATCTTCAAGAAGGGTTCGAAATCTATTTCTGTAAGTGATACAGGCTGTACGCTGTACTTTATAGGAATCTCGGCTGATATACCCTCCCTCCCTCAATCTTTCTCTCCCTCTTCCTCATCCCCCCCCCATCTCTCCAGTATGATTTGATAGAACTGTTGGGTAAAGGCGTGCAGTACAGCCCCTGTACAGTGCTGTGGTTATCAGTATGTATGAGTGTATATTTGAATATGAACTGAAAGGACTATTACAGGGTAATTTCATGCCCCACGGGAGATCTAATGTCTTCCCTCTATGGAGATTAGGTTGTCATCTCTCTTTCTCTCTCTGTTTCTCTCTTTTCCCTTTCTCTAACACCTTTCTTACTCCTTTTCTCCCAATCGCTCTCTCCCCTCCTCCTCACTCTCCTATTCTCTCCTAATGCTTTTCTCGTTTTTCTCTACCTGTCTCTCGTCCTCTCTTTCGCTCTCTCTCTTTACTTTTTCTCCCTCTGCTAAATTATCCTTCTCGTCTGTTTTTACCTCTTTCACACCTCTCTCTCTCTGTATTTAGTCTTTCTCTTCTTCCCCCTCCACATCTTTTCCTTTTCAATCTCCCCTTTCCATGGCCTATACATGGCCTCTCTATGGCCTCTCCGTGGTCTCTACATGTCCTCTCCGTGGTCTCTACATGTCCTCGCTGTGGTCTCTCCGTGGCCTCTCTGTGGTCTCACCGTGGTCTCTACATGTCCTCGCTGTGGTCTCCGTGGTCTCTCCGTGGCCTCTCCGTGGTCTCTCCGTGACCTCTCCGTGGCCTCTCCATGGCCTCTCTGTGGTCTCACCGTGGTCTCTACATGTCCTCGCTGTGGTCTCCATGGCCTCGCTGTGGTCTCCATGGCCTCTCCATGGTCTCTCCATGGCCTCTCAAATTAAATCAAACTATATTTGTCACATGCGCCGAATACAACAGGTGTAGACCTTACCGTGAAATGCTTACTTACAAGCCCTTAACCAAGAATGCAGTTCAAGAAAGAGTTTACCAAATAAACTAAAGTAAAAAATTATAAAAAGTAACACTAAAATAACAATAATGAGGCTATATACAGGGGGTACCGGTACCGAGTCAATGTGCGGGGTTACAGGTTAGTCAGGTCAATTGTTCATATAGGTAGGAGTAAAGTGACTATGCGTAGATAATAAACAGCGAGTCGCAGCAGTGTAAAACAAATGGGGGGTGGCCATTTGATTAGTTGTTCAGCAGTCTTATGGCTTGGGGGTAGAAGCTGTTAAGGAGCCTTTTGGTCCTAGACTTGGTGCTCCCGTACTGTTTGCCCTGCAGTAGCAGAGAGAAAAGTCTATGACTTGGGTGACTGGAGTCTTTGACAATTTTTATAACCATCAGAGCCGGTGTAGTAGGATTCAATCTTAATCCTGTATTGACGCTTTGCCTGTTTGATGGTTAGGCTGAGGGCATAGCAGTATTTCTAATAAGTGTCCGGATTAGTGTCCCGCTCTTTGAAAGTGGCAGCTCTAGCCTTTAGCTCAGTGTGGATGTTGCCTGTAATCCATGGCTTCTGGTTGGAATATGTACGTACGGTCACTGGGGGGGGGACGTTGTCGATGCACTTATTGATGAAGCCGATGACTGACTGAGGTGGTATACTCCTCAATGCCATTGGATGAATCCCGGAACATATTCCAGTCTGTGCTAGCAAAACAGTCCTGTAGCGTAGCATCCACGTCATCTGACCACTTACGTATTGAGCGAGTCATTGGTACTTCCTGCTTTAGTTTTTGCTTGTTAGCAGGAATCAGGAGGATAGAATTATGGTCAGATTTGCGAAATGGAGGGCGAGGGAGAGCTTTGTATGCGTCTCTGTGTGGAGTAAAGGTGGTCTGGAGTTTTTTTCCCTCTGGTTGCACATGTGACATGCTGGTAGAAATGAGGTAAAACGGATTTAAGTTTCCCTGCATTAAAGTCCCCGGCCACTAAGAGTGCTGCTTCTGGATGAGCATTTTCTTGTTTGCTTATGGCCTAATACAGCTGGTTTAGTGCGGTCTAAGTGCCAGCATCTGTTTGTGGTGGTAAATAGACAGCTACGAATAATATAGATGAGAACTCTCTCTACATGGCCTCTTCATAGACTAGTGTCCTGTCCAGGGGGTGGATTTGTACATTTGTACATCTAAATGTATAATTATACACAAAATGACAGTTACAAAGTTCTGTATAATTATACACAATTGCACTATAAATATAAATTGGTATTGCTGGTGAGCTGAGGCAATCTACAGTAAATGTATAATTATACACACAATTACAGTTACAAAGTTCTGTATAATTATACACAATTGCACTATAAATATAAATTGGTATTGCTGGTGAGCTGAGGCAATCTACAGTAAATGTATAATTATACACACAATTACAGTTACAAAGTTCTGTATAATT
>QNTS01001948.1:113490-132038 GCA_003317085.1 Hucho hucho
GTGATACAGTAGAATAATGTTCTGTGTTATTCTAAGGGAATAACCATAGTGATACAGTAGAATAATGTTCTGTGTTATTCTAAGGGAATAACCATAGTGATACAGTAGAATAATGTTCTGTGTTATTCTAAGGGAATAATCATAGTGATACAGTAGAATAATGTTCTGTGTTATTCTAAGGGAATAACCATAGTGATACAGTAGAATAATGTTCTGTGTTATTCTAAGGGAATAACCATAGTGATACAGTAGAATAATGTTCTGTGTTATTCTAAGGGAATAACCATAGTGATACAGTAGAATAATGTTCTGTGTTATTCTAAGGGAATAGCCATTCCACTTTTGTGCTGCAAATTCTAATGTAGTTATGCTGCACACTCAGTTTGTGTTTTTAAATTGCATTATTATGTAATGTACAAGGTCCGGCTTGCTTTACACAGTTATCAGTATAATAATCTCAGCGCTGAGACTGAGGTGATTAGTAAATCAGATTTGTCCTACTGCTGTCCCTCAGCAGCCGGTGGTGTGTCGTCCCTGCAGAGATAGACAAGCTCAAGAGATGCTGGTGTTACACAGTCTTGCTGAGTAGAAGTTAGAGACCGTTAACCTTTTCAAATAGTGCTATTGTCAATAGAGGTGGAGAGCCATGTTGCTAGTACTGTCTTGTCAGTACTGCCCAGAGAGCAAGGACTGTAGAGTACAGACTGGAGTTCTAGAGCCATGTTGCTAGTACTGTCTGTTGTCTGTACTGCCCAGAGAGCAAGGACTGTAGAGTACAGACTGGAGTTCTAGAGCCATGTTGCTAGTACTGTCTGTTGTCAGTACTGCCCAGAGAGCAAGGACTGTAGAGTACAGACTGGTGTTCTAGAGTCATGTTGCTAGTACTGTCTGTTATCAGTACTGCCCAGAGAGCAAAGACTGTAGTAGTATTTATTGGCTCCCTGTGAGTCTCCTGAGACGTGGGAGATTTTCTCTGACTGAGTTTGTGTGTGTGTGTGTATGCTGACCATAGACACACCTATTGTCATAAGTCAGCCTACATGTGAACATGGAAACACACAACGTCATGCCAGCTGGTTAATGCCTAATTGGCCATGTCATGTAATAAATAATTTAAAAAATCTAATCAAATCAAATTTTATTTGTCACATGCACTGAATACAGCGCTTTACGAAGTTAAGAAGAAAAACTTGTTAAGTAAAAAAATAGATAAGTAAAGAAATAAAAATAAATAAAAGTAACAAATAATTAAAGAGCAGCAGTAAAACAACAATAGCGAGGCTATATACAGGAGGTACCGGTACAGAGTCAATGTGCAGGGCACCGGTTAGTCAAGGTAATTGAGGTAATATGTACATGTAGGTAGAGTTAACATGACCATGCATAGATAAAAGAGGGGTCTGGGTAGCACTTTGATTAACTGTTCAGGAGTCTTATGACTTGGGGGTAGAAGGCTGTTAAGAAGCCTTTTGGACCTTTTGGTGCTCCGGTACCGCTTGCCGTGCGGTAGCAGAGAGAACAGTCTATGACTAGGGTGGCTGGAGTCTGACAATTTTTAGGGCCTTCCTCTGACACCGCCTAGTATAGAGGTCCTGGATGGCGGGAAGCTTGGCCCCAGTGATGTACTGGGCCGTTCGCACTACCCTCTGTAGTGCCTTGCGGTCGGAGGCCGAGCAATTGCCATACCAGGCAGTGATGCAACCAGTCAGGATGCTTTCGATGGTGCAGCTGTAGAACCTTTTGAGGATCTGAGGACCCATTCCAAGTCTTTTCAGTCTCCTGAGGGGGAATAGGCTTTGTCGTGCCTTCTTCACGACTGTCTTGGTGTGCTTGGACCATGTTAGTTCGTTGGTGATGTGGACACCAAGGAACTTGAAGCTCTCAACCTGCTCCACTGCAGCATCGTCAATGAGAATGGGGGCGTGCTCGGTCCTCTTTTTCCTGTAGTCCACAATCATCTCCTTTGTCCTGACAAGGTTGAGGGAGAGGTTGTTGTCCTGGCACCACACGGCCAGGTCTCTGACCTCCTCCCTATAGGCTGTCTCATCGTTGTTGGTGATCAGGCCTACCACTGTTGTCATCCCTGAGGGGCCCCCGTGTTGAAGGTAAGCATGGCGGATGTGTTGTTACCTACCCTTACCACCTGGGGGCGGCCCGTCAGGAAGTCCAGGATCCAGTTGGAGAGGGAGGTGTTTAGTCCTAGGGTCCTTAGCTTAGTGATGAGCTTTGAGGGCACTATGGTGTTGAACGCTGAGCTGTAGTCAATGAATAGCATTCTCACCTAGGTGTTCCTTTTGTCCAGGAGGGAAAGGGCAGTGTTGAGTGCAATAGAGATTGCATCATCTGTGGATCTGTTGGGGCGGTATGCAAATTGGAGTGGGTCTAGGGTTTCTGGGATAATGGTGTTGATGTGAGCCATGACCAGCCTTTCAAAGCACTTCATGGCTACAGACATGAGTGCTACGGGTCAGTAGTCATTTAGGCAGGTTACCTTAGTGTTCTTGAGCACAGGGACTATGGTGGTCTGTTTGAAACATGTTGGTATTACAGACTCCGACAGGGGCAGGTTGAAAATGTCAGTGGAGACTCTTGCCAGTTGGTCAGCGCATGCTCGGAGTACACATCCCGTCTGGCCCTGCGGCCTTGTGAATGTTGACCTGTTTAAAGGTCTTACTCACGTCGACTACGGAGAGCGTGATCACACAGTCATCCGGAACAGCTGATACTATCATGCATGCTTCAGTGTTACTTGCCTCGAAACAAGCATAGAAGTAATTTAGCTTGTCTGGTAGGCAGGCTCGTGTCACTGGGCAGCTCGCGGCTGTGCTTCCCTTTGTAGTCTGTAATAGTTTGCAAGCCCTGCCACATCCGACTAGCATCGGAGTTGGTGTAGTACAATTCGATCTTAGTCCTGTATTGACGCTTTGCCTGTTTGATGGTTTGTTGGAGGGCATAGCGGGATTTCTTATAAGCTTCCAGGTTAGAGTCCTGCTCCTTGAAAGCGGCAGCTTTAAATCAAATCAAATTGTATTTGTCACATACACATGGTTAGCAGATGTTAATGTGAGTATAGCGAAATGCTTGTGCTTCTAGTTCTGACCATGCAGTAGTATCTAACAAGTAATCTAACAATTTCACAACAACTACCTTATACACACAAGTGTAAAGGATTGAATACGAGTATGTACATATAAATATATGGATGAGCAATGGCTGACCGGCATAGGGAAGATGCAGTAGATGGTATAGAGTACAGTATATACATGTGAGATGAGTAGTGTAGGATATGTAAACATTATATAAATGGCATCGTTTAAAGTGGCTAGTGATACATTTATTACATCCACTTTTTAATTATTAAAGTGGCTAGAGATTTGAGTCGATGGCCAGACGGCATAAGCAAGATTCAGTAGATGGTATAGAGTACAGTGTATACATTTGATATGAGTAATGTCGGCTATGTAAACATTATATACAAAATTGTTTAAAGTGGCTAGTGATACATTTGTTACATCCAATTTTCTATTATTTAAAGTGGCTAGAGATTTCAGTCAGTATGTTGGCAGCAGCCACTCAATGTTAGTGATGGCTGTTTAACAGTCTGATGGCCTTGAGGTAGAAGCTGTTTTTCAGTCTCTCGGTCCCAGCTTTGATGCACCTGTACTGACCTCGCATTCTGGATGATAGTGGGGTGAACAGGCCGTGGCTTGGGTGGTTGTTGTCCTTGATGATATTTTTGGCCTTCCTGTGACATCGGTAGGCTCGGTAGGCTCGTGTCACTGGGCAGCTCGCGGCTGTGCTTCCTTCTAGCCTTTAGCTCAGTGCGGATGTTGCCTGTAATCCATGGCTTCTGGTTGAGGTATGTACATACGGTCATTGTGGGGACGACATCATCAATGCACTTATTGCTGAAACCAATGACTGATGTGGTGTACTCCTCAATGCCATCGGAACAAATATACATAGACCCTCACTTCTTGTCTTACCAGAGGTTGCTGTTCTATCCTGCCGAAAAGGCTTAAAACCCGCCAGCTGTATGTTATTCATGTCGTCGTTCAGCCACGACTCGGTGAAACATAAGATATTATGTCCCGTTGGTAGGACAAGCGTGATCGTAGTTCATCTTTTATTATCGATTGATTGTACGTTGGCTAATAGGACCGATGGTAAAGGTAGATTACCCTCTCGGCAATGGATCCTAACAAGGCACCCGGATCTTCATCCATGATACCTCAGTCTCTTTCTCCTGCGAATGACTGAGATGAGGGCCTTTTCAGGCATCTGAAGTAAATCCTTCCCGTCCGACTCGTTGAAGAAAAAGTATTTTTCCAGTATGGGGTGAGTAATCGCTGTTCTGATATCTAGAAGCTCTTTACGGTCATAAGATACAGTGGCAGAAACATTATGTGCAAAATAACTTACAAATAACGCGAGAAAACGTACACAATTGCACAATTGGTTACGGGATTATAAAACGGCAGCCATCACCTAATTCACATGTCATGTAATAAATAATTGCCATGTCATGTGGAAGGTGTGTTGTGTAAAGCTTTCACCACAAAGGTTGGTGACATGGAGGTACTCAACTCTGATTGGCTATTGTGTTTTTTTTTGTTTTTTGCTCCACCCGCCCCCATTGGTTGGTTTAATGTCGTGACAATGCCTGCAGTTCCTTCACCTTCTGTTCTGTGTCCTCAGTCATGAGTTAGTCAGGCATCAGGTCAGACAGAGAGTCTGGTATTCACCATCAACTTGATACAATAATATGATACCAGTATACAACAATAATATCATTCTGTACTTATACGATACAACAGACAGACTGTTATATTCTATTGCCAAAATGTTATTTCAGCCTCTCAGCCACTCTATATATTGGGAGTACGAGCATGTTTTCTCAGACTCAGATCTCTCATCATGTCTAATGAATATCAATGTGTAGCCCTTTTCTCCCCTTCTCTCCTCTTTCTCCCCTTCTCTCCTCTTTCTCCCTTTCTTTCCTCTTTCTCCCCTTTTCTCCTCTTTCCTCTTTATCCCATTCTTTCCCTTTCTGCTGTTCTCCCCCTTTCTCCCCGTCTCTCGCTTTCTCCCCTTCTCTAGCTTTCTCCCCTTCTCTCGCTTTCTCCCTTTCTCTCCCCTTCTCTCCCATTTCTCTCCTCTTTCTCCTCTCTCCCCCTCTCTACCCTTCATCTCCTCTTCCTCTCCCCTTCTCTTCTCTCCTCTTCCTCTCCCCTTCTCTCCTCTTTCTCCCTTTCCCTCCTCTTTCTCCCTTTCTCTCCCATTTCTCTCCTCTTTCTCCCCTTCATCTCCTCTCTCTCCCCCTCTCTACCCTTCATCTCCTCTCTCTCCCCCTCTCTACCCTTCTCTCCTCTTTCCCTCCCTTTCTCTCCTCTTCCTCTCCCCTTCTCTTCTCTTTCTCTCCCCTTCTCTTCTCTTTCTCTCCCCTTCTATCTCTTTCTCCCCTTTCCTTCCCCTTCTCTCCTCCCTCCCTCTCTTCCTCTAATATAATATATCTAACATTATTACAGTTCTACTCTGTATGGTGCTAAATAAATTGGATTCATGTATAAACAGTAACACTAATATAATTGACACCCAGTGGGGCTGTGGATTTCACAGAACTATAGATCTAGATTTGCCCTTGGATCCAGCTGTGAGGATGACTTTAATACATTAACCTCTGTCAGCTGTGAGGATGACTTTAATACATTAACCTCTGTCAGCTGTGAGGATGACTTTAATACATTAACCTCTGTCAGCTGTGAGGATGACTTTAATACATTAACCTCTGTCAGCTGTGAAGATGACTTTAATACATTAACCTCTGTCAGCTGTGAGGATGACTTTAATACATTAACCTCTGTCAGCTGTGAGGATGACTTTAATACATTAACCTCTGTCAGCTGTGAGGATGACTTTAATACATTAACCTCTGTCAGCTGTGAGGATGACTTTAATACATTAACCTCTGTCAGCTGTGAGGATGACTTTAATAAATTAACCTCTGTCAGCTGTGAGGATGACTTTAATACATTAACCTCTGTCAGCTGTGAGGATGACTTTAATACATTAACCTCTGTCAGCTGATAACCCCTTCACTTCCCTCTCTCCCTGATGGAGATTGGACGGCCAGTAAGATCCTCTCTGATTGGTGGAGGGTGGTGAACCTGTGTTCTCATCTGAAAGAAACAAGTGTGTGTGTGTGTGTCAGTGGACAGGCTGCGGGAGGTTAGGGGGAGGGACTGGTTAAGCTGAGTGAGCAGTGGGAATACTTTAAATTGACTCCCCGACATGAATAATGCATTAGATAGCTCCTCCCCTCATTGGGATCAGCTGGAGGAAATTGGGGTTTGGGCCAATCAGATTAAGTTCCTGCCGGGTTTGCTCAGTGTGTGTGTGTATAGTAACCGGGAGAGAGAGAGCGGGCAAGTCCAGACAAATAGCAGCAGCTCAGAGCCTATAGGGTAGCCTTTCTGTCGCTATCCCTCCCTCCGTCTCGCTATCGCTGCTCAGTCTGTCTTTGTCTCAGGGTGTGTTATGGGAACTGTCATTGTCAAAGAGATGGCTGGGTGACATTGCTACACCTCTACTTGTGTATTTACTACCGGTTGTCTCGTCTACATTCGTCTCCCCCGGAGAGGATTTATACAGGGGCATGTAACTCCCCCAGGTCCCTTTGTCTGTGTGGGGGGTGTCTGAGGGTATGTGTGTGGCTTCAAGGATCTAGCAGCAATGAATTCCTGTTGGAAGATGAAGGTATGGCTGGCTCTTTCTCGTAGTAGTTGTTGTTGATACTGACTATCGTGTGTGTGTGTGTGTGTGTGTGTGTGTGTGTGTGTGTCGGGGCGGCATCCTCCAGCGTACTTGTGTGTATTATGTGTTTGTTAGCGCAGTAAGAACAACCACCAACGTGTGTGTGAGAGACAGCGAGGTAGTAAAAGCAGTTTCCTCACGGTGGTTGTTATAGTGAGGCCTGCTGTCTCCGTGGTGACTAGAGCTCCTCCGAAGAAGCGGCTAGATAACATGCTCTACTGGTGATGTGTGTGTCCATCACTTCTGTCTCTGCATGGAGAGTTCACCCCTTCTTGATGCCCCCTTCTTTGTGTGTGTGCATGGGGGGGATGTGGGGGGGATACACGTGTGGGGGGAGGGGTGTGTGTGTCAGGTGTATGTCAGGGGAGCATCTGCCACTAACATAGTATGAAAGGATGACCCAATTTCACACCTCGCTCTCTCTTTTCTCCTCTCCCTCTTTTTCTCTTGCTCTTCTCTTTCTCTCCGACAGCATTAAACCCAAACAGCAGATCACACATTGATGGGCCAGACATAGCCGCGGGGCGATGTTTGGGGGTGGGGGTGCTGACAATCGTTTGTTGACGGAGGTGGGGGGGATTTGTCAGTGCTCTCCTCCAAATCCACAGAGTAGCAGATCACAACATTGACTGCTGCCCCAAACGACAGAGATTTGTGTCAATCCCTAAACAGGAGGGATGGAGGGAGGGATGGAGGCAGAGGAAAAAGATTAGTAGTCACATGTCGGGACGGGAGCTTAAAGAGCGTCTGAACGTACTGATTCCCGCATGTGTTTCTCTGTTGCTCATTAAGAAAAAACAGATTTCAGTCTTGGGGGTGTGGTGTGATGTTTGTGCCCCATGATACACCATAGGAACAAAGCCAGTATCACTTCTTCAAGATAGTCAGAATGAACTTAAAATAACTGAAGAAATCTGTTTTAATCACGCATTTTACATCTAGCTAAGGTGTTCGGTGCAATATTTCTCAAGTAAAAAAATGGATTGGATAGAGTGCAATCACCGCAGCTGTGTATCCCATGTTAGTGGGCAAGTGAGCATTGTCGAAGTCACAACCCAACCCTCAAGTAAGTCATGACAAACTCACTTACAAAACTCTGTTTTAGAGGAGACTGACTTTATGACAAATTATCCTATTTCCACTTTGTAGTCAATTTTGACAGTAGAGTGAATGTTTCTGACTAATATTGATGCCACATAGAAAACAGCCTATCAGAGAAGTTGTTTATTGCCTTCAGTTGCGCTTTAAAACCTGTTAGGGATGGAGTGGACAGGACAGGGAATTTAATGGGTGAGTTTTGGAGTCCTCCCAGCCCTCCTAGATGGACTCATCCCTGTTCCTGGTTGGGAAGGAGCATCCTGATTGTGCAGGACACACTGTATGTCTGTCTGTTATTGCCTTCAGATATCCGTTCATGCGCGCACACACACACACACACACACAGATGCTTTGGAGCAGTGTCTGTGCATATATGGTGGTGTCATTCAGTGTTGTTGAAATAAACAAATAACAACAGTGTTTTGGGACAATATACACCTAGTTTCCAGACTACGTCCTGTTTTGTTAGTGTTTGCCCATTAGCAGTCTCACACAGCTCTGTGCTCTGCTCTGCTGTGGTCTCTACTGTTCTGACCTCTGCTTTCTGGACGTGTGTGTGTGTGTGGTTAGTGTTACATCACAGAGGAGCTGAGGGCCCAGCCAGTCAACACAGTTAATTATGGTGCACTGAACTGATTATCTGTGGCTACATGTTTTGCTCGGCTTCCCAAATGGCAGCCTATTCCCTTTTATAGTGCACTACTTACCCATAGGGAAACCCATAGGGCTGTGGGCAGAAGAGGTGCACTGTAGGGAATAGGCTGCCATTTGGGACACACTACTGGACTCACACAGAAATAAACCCCTCAAGTGATTGAGGAAAGCAAACCAAGTTGTACTTGTGCTTAATGAGGAAATGTGCCTCAAACTCCAACTGACATCCGCGTCCTTATGAGTCTCAAAACAAGGACTTTGACACTTAACACACACTCGAATACTGATCGCTTTATCCCTTGTTTTCTCATCTCTCTCTTTCTCATTATCTCTGTCATGTCTCTCTCTGTTTCTCCCGTCTTTCTCTCTGCCTCTTTTACTTCAATGAGAACCCCATGCCATTGCCTCTTACTAGTTCAGGCAGCCCTGTATCAGTGCTGTTAGCTCTGTTCAGACAGCCCTGTATCAGTGCTGTTAGCTCCGTTCAGACAGCCCTGTATCAGTGCTGTTAGCTCCGTTCAGGCAGCCCTGTATCAGTGCTGTTAGCTCCGTTCAGGCAGCCCTGTAACAGTGCTGTTAGCTCCGTTCAGACAGCCCTGTATCAGTGCTGTTAGCTCCGTTCAGACAGCCCTGTATCAGTGCTGTTAGCTCCGTTCAGGCAGCCCTGTAACAGTGCTGTTAGCTCCGTTCAGGCAGCCCTGTATCAGTGACAGAGCAGCAGACACACTAGACTAGAACATACTAGTCTCCCATATCCTGTTCCTGTTCTGACACACTGATGTAATTAGGAGGGAGGGGAGGGAGGCAGAGAGGGAAGGGGGGAAGAGAGAAGATGGGTAGGCAGGATGAGATGCAGATGAGAGATGATGTGGGAGAGGAAGAGAGGGGGAGGAGGGATCAGAGGAAGATTGAGAGGGAAAAGAGGGGGGAGTAAGATGACAGTGGGTGGGTGGGAGGTGAAAGAGGGAGGAAGAGGGGAGGAAAACCACATTCTCAACTTCCTGCTGTTGTGAAGTTTTTCTCACATATATACACACACACACTCACACACTCACTCACAGGCTGTTTCCTGCTTTTAGCTGCAGGCCTACTTATGAGCTATCTCTGTGGAACTGTGGTTTTAACACACATGTGATGTCTCTAGTTTTCTCTAACACGCACGCACACAGACACACACACATAGTCTGTTTCCTCTGTCAGACCTAATTTACAAGCTAACTGTGGGACTGTGTTTTTGCTAAGGATTGCTGCTGTCTCATGTAGTGGAAACAGCATACTGTCACTACAGTTTTGCTAAAGGTCTAGGATCAGCTTACCCTCACCAAAATCCTACCAATTAGGGAGGAAAACACAAAACTGATCTTAGATCAGTGTCTATGGGCGTTCTGTATCCCACCTCCATTGTCTTATAACCCTGTACTGCCCATTCAGCTCCTCAGACAGGGTCAACCACTAGAACCAGAGACATGCAGGACATGTGTGTGTATATCTATATGGCTAGAACTGGAGTTCTGTGTTGCAGTGGCTCACAGTAACCTCTGGTGATTATTGTTACTGTGCATAGTTTACATTCTAACATTCCCATCTGGTCCGCATTCTCATTAGCTGACCACACACAGCCTGTGTGTGTGTGTGTGTGTGTGTGTGTGTGTGACTCGTGTGAGTGTTCAGCCTTGTATCTTCGTCCATGGTGGTCACTGTACAGAGCCAGGAAACCACATCTACACAGTAGACCCCACACTCTTCCTGTGATCAGATTCTTTCAGTGATGTTGGATACAGCATATCCTGCCTTCTTCTTGTAGGAGGTTTGGGGAATACAGTGAGGGGTCGATGACCGCACCTGATAGTCAGTGGTGTGTGTGTGTGTGTGTGTGTGTGTGCGCATGCCTATTGTATAATATATAAACGTTTTATTCCATATTCTTCCAGTAAAGTGTGACAGATATAGTTATGGTTCAGTCTCCGTACAGGAAGATTATTTAGAGTGCTCTATTCTCTTGTCTCAGCTGGCCTTCTGTCTTCTTGCTGAGGAATATGGTGACTTCATGTCAGATACATATTCTACACAATCGTAATATTGTAAGCTTTTCACTGATAGGTATTTATACACAGGCAAAGCAGGTTGTGTGTGTGTGTCTGTGTATATATGCATTCATAAACACATTTATAGGACAGAATTGAGCAGAGGTACTTGTGGGTTAACGACACAGGATTTGGAAGGATGAGCAAAAATGTGATCTCGTGTGTGTGTGTGTGTGTGTGTGTGTGTGTGTGTGTGTGTGTGTTTGAGACCAGGCTTCAGGATGTGCTGTCATTGAACCACTAGAAATGTTGGCCTTTTCGTGTTTTTTCTTATACCAAGAATCGTCTGAGATCAGTTTCTCTCGGTCTTCCTTTCAAGTCTCAGAAGTGTCTTATCTCATGTTCTAATGATATGATCCACTACCAGTAACCTTTCTATACGCAGTTGTATGTGTGCTGCAGAATATATATGAGAAGGGTTGTTGGCTATCGGACTAAAACATTGTCCTTTTCTAGTTTTAATCAAAACTGTGGTCGTACTGTAGCTGATCGACTGTAATCATCTGTTTCATAAAGGGCTATAACATTAGTTTGAATAAGTTGACACAAAGTGACAGTCATTGATATGTATTATTATAATATCTGACATCTATTTTACTGGTTAAACTAGCTGTAGTATTAGCCTGAGGCAGAGTAGCTGAAGGACAGTGGATGCGCATTGACCATTCAAATCAAAGTGTTACCCAGGGATTGTGGTGAATAAATCTCTCCTTTCAAGCAATCAGGATCCAAACAGCAGCGGTAGAACTTCAGTCACAACAGTGTGTGATGAGAGAGTTCTGTCAATGGTGAATGTCTGTATCTGCACGGGTTGATGAGGAGACGGCCATTCACAGACGCACTATTCTCTGTGCAGGTCTGTGGCCTCCAGGTGTGTCCTCTTCTATGGAGATCTCAATGGATAGGATTCACATCACACAGATTTCCCCATTATCCTCATCAGTGTATGTATGTATGTATGTATGTATGTATGTATGTATGTATGTATGTATGTATGTATGTATGTATGTATGTATGTATGTATGTGTAAATCTCAGTAAGACCAAAATAATGGTGTTCCAAAAAAGGTCCAGTTGCCAGGGCCACAAATACAAATTCCATCTAGACACCGTTGCCCAAGAGCACACTAAAAACTATACATACCTTGGCCTAAACATCAGCGCCACAGGTAACTTCCACAAAGCTGTGAACAAGCTGAGACAAGGCAAGAAGGGCCTTCTATGCCATCAAAATGAACATTATTTCAACATACCAATTAGGATCTGGCAAAAAATACTTGAATCAGTTATAGTATCCATTGCCCTTTGTGGTTGTGAGGTCTGGGGTCTGCTCACCAACTTAGAATTCACAAAATGGGACAAACACCAAAAATATCCTCCGTGTACAACATAAAACACCAAAAAAATGCATGCAGAGCAGAATTAGGCTGCTAATTATCAAAATCCAGAAAAGAGCCGTTAAATTCTACAACCACCTAAAAGGAAGCGATTCCCAAACCTTCCATAACAAAGACATCACCTACAGAGAGATTAACCTGGATAAGAGTCCCCTAAGCAGCTGGTCCTGGGGCTCTGTTCACAGACATTAAACAGACCCCACAGAGCCCCCGGACAGCAACACAATTAGACCCAACCAAATCATGAGAAAACAAAAAGATAATTACTTGACACATTGGAAAGAATTTACAAAAAAACAGAGGAAACTAGAATGCTATTTGTCCTAAACAGAGAGTACACAGTGGCAAAATACCTGACCACTGTGACTGACCCAAAATTAAGGAAACCTTTGTCTATGTACAGACTCAGTGGGCATAGCCTTGCTATTGAGAAAGGCCGCCGTAGGCAGACCTGGCTCTCAAGAGAAGACAGGCTATGTGCACACTGCCCACAAAATGAGGTGGAAACTGAGCTGCACTTACTAACCTCCTGCCAAATGTATGACCATATTAGAGACACATATTTCCCTCAGATTACACAGACCCACAAAGAATTCATATTCATTTATTTTCCCTTTTGTACTTTAACTATTTGCACGTAATATGACATGTGTAATGTCTTTATTCTTTTGGAACTTTTGTGAGTGTAATGTTTACTGTTCATTTTTGTTTATTACCTAGTTCACTTGTTTTGGCAATGTTAACATATGTTTCCCATGCCAATAAAGCCCTTACATTGAGAGGAGAGAGAATTCCCCACATACCCAGGCTCCTTCTGGTGTGGTTCTAACATCTTCCTGTCTTATGAAGATGTCATTTGAACAGCCTTTGGCCATGCTGTGATATGAAGCTACGGGAGCCAGGAAGGGAGCCAGAAAGGGAGCCCTCTGCCAACACATTTAACTCCTAATGATCAAGCATTTAACGGCATATCAAGAAAAGCTAAAGAAACTTCTGCTCCTTGACACACAGTGTAAAGGGTTATTTATTGAAGTTGTGGATCGCTGAGGTAGTTAGCGATTCCGCGCTAATTATTGTTAGCTGCCAGATGCTAATGATGCTAGCTTCGCTGTGTTGTGGAGAATAGCTGATGTCACGTCGGTCTGTTGTTTTGAATCTGTGCGTGGTGATGTTGTACTGGGTTGCTTGTAGGCTATATGCAGAAATAGAAGATGCATCACAAATAGAAATACACTGAATAGAACTGACATCTCCATTATATTTATATGGTTTTAAGTTAGCCGTCTGGTACAGGGAAAGAAGATGATATCGTTGATACAGTTCTACTTTAGACTACTTTTGAAGAATAAAAACTTCTGACAGGCATGACTCTCTCTACAGGATGTCTGTTCTTTCCATCAATCTCTCTCTCTCTCTCTCTCTCACTCACATACTGTATGTTCCATGTCCTTACCTTGGAAATATTACTGGACCTGCTGTTTGGAGGTGAACTTAGAAGATTAGAATTTCACAAGATAACTCTGTTCTGAAAAGATGGAACATTGTAAAAGTCCTCAGACAGAGGCTCTGAGGCCCTGTACAGCCGTGAACCACCAAGATAAAATGTCTCCTCTTCTCTGTTATATCCTCCTGATCCTCCCTTTATCCCCCGAAGACTGGCCTGGATCATCACAGCCAGGGGTTGTTACTAGGGGAGAACAACTGCCCCCTCACATTGAAGCCATGAAGTTCAAGACTGACTGGGGAACTGCAGGCTGTGGTTTTCAGGAAGCAGGATTCCCACCCATTATAGTGAATGGTAAAATGGTAATATTCGTGTAAATATATATATATTTTTTTTTTATGACAATCATGGTACCAATAATTGCTTCTAATACACCAGATTTATGTCATTGAACAGATTATTTTTAAAAAACACTCGCACGGAAGTGATAAGGATAATGTAGTTGCTACAGTAGCCTGCAGAACCCCGGTCGACCTTTAACTTGAGATACTCAATGAGAGGAGGCAGAAATTAGCTAGCCTGCTACGTTACCTCCTGGAGGAACTCAAACTGCACATGTTATGTTTTGAGAATCCGCTCCATGAGACGCCATCTTGGCAAGATAAGACCGACTTCTTGAGCTTCAAATGCACTACATGAGAATGAATGGTGCGACGTCATCGATGGCTATGTCCATTTATATACAGTCAATGGTTGTTACCCAGTCCACGGATGGAGGGAGAGAGAGAGACGTCTGAAACTTGACTTTCTCACAGAATAATGGATGACTCTCAAGGCTAAGTCCTTAGACTACTGTCACTGAGACGATGGGACTGTGTGTGAGTTAGTGTGTGAAAGAGAGACAGTGGGAGAGAGGGAAAGAGAGACCGTGGGAGAGAGGGAAAGTGAGACAGAGGGAAAGGCAGAGAAGGATGAAGAGAGAAACAGAGACAGGGAAAAGTCTACTAGTTCCTTGCCAGGACTAAATGCTTCTCTATTTTCTCACTAATCTGAGTGTGGAGAGAGTTCAGCACTTTGCTCTTCCTTCCTGTCATTTATCCATCCATCTCTCCTCCTCTTCCTATTCTAATCAACCCTGTCCTATTCAATTGGAGTCTGTGTATTAGTGGCCTTATTTCCCTCCGTTCTCATGGCAACCTTGTCCTTGAGTTCATCATCATTACTCTGTCGTAGAAGAGAGTGATTACAACAGCTCTTCATAAAGAACATATTTAACATTTTCACCAACCAGAGGACAATAATATTTTATTTTCCCCATATTCTCTCTCTCTCTTTCCATCTTTCCTTCTATATCTTACTCTTTCTCTCTCTTTCCATCTTTCCTTCTATATCTTACTCTTTCTCTTTCCATCTTTCTTTCTATCTTTCCTTCCATGTCTTATTGTCTCTCTCTCTTTCCATCGCCCCTTCTCTTGTTATCTCACTCTTACTCTCCCTATGCCTGTTGCTCTGTTTCTCACTAGAAGTATGATCCTGTATGTTTCAACTCTTCAAAAAGAACACATCTAACATTTCACCAACCATTTTCGCCAAACATAGATAAACACACAGTTTATCGTGTGTGTGTGTGTGTGTGTGTGTGTGTGATCACTTCACGGTATTAACACCATAAAGAGATCACATCGTTTTCTCAGAAATTGGGTGAGGGAGTTTTTATTTTTTAGGGTTGGTGTGTCTGTTTTTCTTGAACATGAAAACAAGTCCATTTTATCAACTATTGTTATCTTCTGACTTCCACTGAACTTATTGCGAAAGCATCAGTATGGTAATGTATAAACAGAGAGAGATTACATCTTGTATTGTAATTTTTTTTTTATTTCGCTTTTATTTAACCAGGTAGGCCAGTTGAGAACAAGTGCTCATTTACAACTGCGACCTGGCCAAGATAAAGCAAAGCAGTGCGACGATAACAACAACACAGAGTTACACATGGAATAAACAAGCGTACAGTCAATAGCACAGTAGAGAATCTGTATACAGTGTGTGCAAATGAAGTAAGGAGGTAAGGCAATAAATAGGCCATAGTGGCGAAGTAATTACAATTTAGCAATTAACACTGGAGTGATAGATGTGCAGATGAGGATGTGCATGTAGAGATACTGGTGTGCAAAAGAGCAGAAAAACAAAAACATATGGGGATGAGGTAGGTAGTTGGTTGGGTGGGCTATTGACAAATGGGCAGTGTACAGCTGCAGCGATCGGTAAGCTGCTCTGACAGCCGATGTTTGAAGTTAGTGAGGGAGATATGTCTCCAACGTCAGTGTATTTTCTAATTCGTTCCAGTCATTGGCAGCAGAGAACTGGAAGGAAAGGCGACCAAAGGAGATGACCAGTGAAATATACCTGCTGGAGCGTGTGTTACGGGTGGGTGTTGCTATGGTCACCAGTGAGCTGAGATAAGTTGGAGCGTTACCTAGCAAAGACTTATAGATGACCTGGAGCCAGTGGTTTGGCGACAAATATGTAGCGAGGACCAGCCAACGAGAGCATACAGGTCGCAATGATAGGTAGGATATGGGGCTTTGGTGACAAAACGGATGGCACTGTGATAGACTGCACCCAATTTGCTGAGTAGAGTGTTGGAGGCTATTTTGTAACTGACATCAAGGATCGGTAGGATACGTCCGTTTTACGAAGGTATGTTTGGCAGCATGAGTGAAGGAGGCTTTGTTGCAAAATAGGAAGCCGATTCTAGATTTAATTTTGGATTGGAGATGCTTAATATGAGCTTGGCAGGAGAGTTTACAGTCTAGCCAGACACCTAGGTATTTATAGTTGTCCACATATTCTAAGTCCGAACCGTCCAGAGTAGTGATGCTAGGCGGGCGGGTGCAGACAGCGATCGGTTGAGAGCATGCATTTAGTTTTACTTGCATTTAACTACTTAAGGATCATTGGGGCGCTAGACACTACCCGGAGAAATGTAAGGCGCCAAATTCAAAATCCAAAAGTAGAATTATAAAACATTCATCAATATACACATGTTGCATACTCTTCAAAAGCACATAAAAGAGCTCAAATAAAATCGCTTACCTGCTGAGGGCAATCCGAAGTGTCCAAGCAAGACAATCCATGTTACTTTTGTTAGAAAAAGTCATTGTTTATATCCATAAATCAGTTTGGTTGGCAAGTTATGTTCAGAAAATCCAGTCTACTCGCCCATTGTACAGTGAAGAGAAAGCGTTCAAATTATACCTATCAACTTTGCCCAAACAAATCAAACATCATTTATAATGTATCCTTAAGTATACTTTTATGTATATTAACGATTATATTTCACACGGATAGTATCCTAAATGATAGAAAAGGAAAATACCGAGGAACGCGCACACAGTCTCGCGCACCAAAAACTCAAGTGACTTCCTCCATCCTCTTACAAATTCTTCTTCTGTTTGGTTGTCTTCCATGATAAACGCATGAAACCTTGTCTAAAGACTGTTGACATCTAGTGGAAGCCATAGGTACTGCAATCTGGGTCCTATTTTATAGAGAATCCCATAGACAGGCATTGGAAGTGAGGGCATGTCACAAAAAAAAAAATGTCCGGACAGAATTTCCTCGGGTTTTCACCTGCTATATCAGTTCTGTTATACTCACAGACATTATTTTAACAGTTTTAGAAACTTCAGAGTGTTTTCTATCCAATAGTACTAATTATGTGCATATCCTTGTTTCTGGACCTGAGTGGCAGGCATTTTACTTTGGGCATGCCAGACTCTCCAAACTTCCGAATACTGCCCCGGTGCCTGTAGAGGTTAACTAGACAGGGAGCGGTGGGTCGCACGCCTCTTGGAGGAGGGAACGCAACTCCCTGCTGCTCTAAATTCCCCGCGGAGTGAAAGAGGTATGGGACTGTAGGTGCGAGTAAGGATGACAAACGCAGTAAGCGGTACCGTTAACAAGGAATTTATTCCATCACACGGTAATTTTGGGGAAAAGGGGCTGAACGGAACCAAAGCAGAGAAAGTAAAAATCAAAGCCCCCTCTCCTACCTTACCTGCCTACCCACAACTTACCTAACTTAGCACCACCTGGTGCACTAACCAAAATACAGGGGGTGGTCCGTCCAGGTCTTACCTAGTGTGCATAGACAGTAAAATACTACGGGTTATGTATGCCCGCAGGCCTCTTGCCTAAGCGCTCCCTAGGTGCCTTCCCCTTCCCGCCTGGGAACAAACACAGAAAAATACAAACAATTTCAAATAATCAATACGGACCTTTGGATAGAAACACACCAGCAGGACCGGTTACAAAATACTACCAAAATAACCTGTCTGAGCAACAACTATCAGAAAACAATCAACACTCGGGTTTTACCAAACAAACACTTCATCTTCAGCCATAAACCTCAATCAGTCTCCTTCTCTCAGCCTTCTGTCTTCTCCCTTCTGAGCAACAGAACACTGGCTTATATAGCTGGAGAAGGTGTCTAATGGGATACAGCTGTATCCTGACGACGGGGGCGGGGTCAGCTCCAATTAGTAAATGGGGAGAATTCAGGAAGCCATCCTGAAACACACACATACAAGCAAAAGCACAACACAGAAACTGGGGAACGTAACACGCCCACCACAAAACATAACACATTTCACAGCAAAAACAAATCAATTACCTGTTGAAGAACTTCTGCTGAGGTCATCCTAAGTGTCCAACGAAGACAATCCATGGTTCTTTTGTTAGAAAAAGTAATGTATTATATCCATAAATCTCCATTTGGTTCGCGCGTCATAGTCAGAAACGACAGCCTCCACTAGTCCATTGAAACGTGGCGCGAACTCGTTCATCTTATACCTATAAACTTGTCCAAGAACATTCAAACATAGTTTTAAATGTATCCTTAGGAACACTTTTACGTATATTTACTATTATAAATCAACCGGAATATAAACTGATCAATAACGAGGATAAATAAGACACTGTGCGACTTCTCGGGCGCGCGCCCTGGGTACTGTTGTCATCAAGGGGGGACCCACTTGTTTGGTCTTTTTCTCTGGTCTAA